>JAJLYT010000006.1:0-171509 GCA_030571755.1 Saccharomycopsis olivae (nom. inval.) | reverse complement strand
AGTCTTTACATCACCCTGCCCCTTATCAGTTACCCGGACACATCGTGCAGAATTACACGGAATTTGGGGGGTGACCAGCCAGTCCTGTTGGGTGGGTCATCCAATTTTATGCAAGTGATGCGTTACCCGCACGTAACTAACGGTCAAACCGGAGGGGTTTCATCCCCCGGGCTTCGGTTTTTCTACGTTTTGAAGTGCCAAAGTATATATAGTTAGTATCATCGCTAACGTATTCTGTTAATAAAGGCTTTTAACTCTTTTAAGATAAGCATTTATTATCGACTTATTATAGTTGAAATTAAAGAAAGGGCTACCAATTTGGTTGCCATTTATTGAAATTATTTATTAAAATTTATATCATATTATTAAAGAAAGAAAATGTCGCATTACTCCTATTCAACTTTTAATTCATCCCCCGTACTAGCTAACGTTGTTGCTAATAACGAAGGATATTATGGAGCTAATATTAATAATAGTTCTAATTATTATGGAGGTAAAGTATCACCAAGTGCTCCAGTTGCAACTATGGGAAGTCCAGTTTCTACAACTTCCGCCACCTCGACTGTGAGCTCTTCTGTTTCAAGTTTATCTTCAAGAAACCAATATTGGTGTTCAAAAGGATTTGATCTTGATGATGATGCTGAATTTGTTCCAGATTTACTTGTTGCTAAATCAACTCCTCCTTCTTATGATTATGATTATTATCAAGAATCTGGTAATGGTAATTATTATAACCATAGCCACTCTCATTCTGCTTATAAATTTAATCCTTATAAAAGTGGAAGTTTCTCTCCAAAGGCGTCTCCAAGAAAGTTAGATGTTGAAAGTCCTGTTGTAAATCATCAAGTCATAAATACTTCTTCACCTTCTGGAACTCCAAGAGTTAAAAAGGTTCTTGAAATTGTCAATCCTAGCACCGGATTGCGGGTAGAAGGTGCCAAATAGAGCATCAGGTGTAAGTGATCATGTTTAGTTCTTGCAATAGTTGGTTTAATGGTTTATTATTTTGGATGATAAAAAGATAAAAAAACGAAAAAAATTCGGTTGGGAGAAGATGGGAGGTTATTCATGGGTGATTTATGATTTGGTTATGATGAAACGAAAGTCAATGGCATTCACAACACTGTTACTTAATTTTGCCACTAGTCATTGAGATTATTGTTTTTTATTCTTGTATTGTCATATAGTGGGTTATATGTTATATCCTTAGTATTTTAATCTCTGTAGGTAACGTATCCGCCAGCTGTTCCTATATGCTGTGCCTTGTAGCTGTCTCGATAGTCAATAAACTGTTCTTCACAACAGGTCAGGCAAGTAGCTATTCGAGCATCCTAAGCATAGTATTACCACACTAGGGTGCTGCTAGTCTGCCCTGCTGCTTCTATTCCGCTTAGTGCCATTAGTCTGGTATCCGAGGGCATCGGCGTGCGACCAGGGACTCAGGGCCGGTACGCTGGTCCAACATGGGGCCTACTACAAGCGAAATCCTTTAAAGTTTGTATTTTTTCGATACCTGTACATTATCACACAAAAACTATATAGTTCCACACTAATTTCATATCGTAGTCCTACAGTCTCAGATAGAAAATTCATATTGTAGCGTTAGATTCTCAAAGGATGTACTTTTAAGCATTATTGGGCTAAAAGGTGCTACAGAGCCCATAAACTACGAAAACAAGCTCACAAAACAAAATACCACGCATTTATCTGATACTGGAGCATATCTGACAAGCATAGATTACCGGACTGCCCAGCTGTCGAGGTTGGTCGTGGACCGACTCACTGCTTCAGCCTCTGGCGGGCGGCTGCACCAGACACCAGACGCCAACAGCGACGCTGTTTTCGATATCCAGTAAAGCGGATATATAGGCTGGATACTGCCTCGGCTACGTTTACGCAACTAAATCTACGACCACCAAAAAACATGTTGTGATGTTGGAGCTCTCCGTTCTGCAGCGCTGACAATTAGCCCATATTTAGTTTGCTGGGCACATCTTAGTGAGAGCACAACATTATACTTATGGTATGACTTCCAGAAATTCCACCCCAAAAAAAAGAATTCACCCATCAAACAAACTAAACCCTTGATTATAAATCATATCAGTCAAACCTGGTTGCCAACATTACTTTTTGACCGCCCTGTAACTCTGTCTCAACAAAGACTTAATCTGTTGGTCAACACTGGGCTCTCAACCGTGGAAGACCAATCGAGCCATAAATGGCCAGAATAGAGTAAGCTAGTGATTGTAGAGCTATTAAATTATATGTAATATAAGTATATTAGTTATATTTTAATAAGTTAGTAGATAATATTTTGAAAATTTTTAGTAAAATTTAATAAAATGTAGTATATTTGTTAGGTGTTATTGCATTAAGGCAGCTCATCGCGTTCCCAACGCCCAACAATTTCTGGCAAAAAAAAGATTGAAAATCCTGTGAACTCTACGTGCTTAAACATACAAAGATCCTTTGGTTTCCACTCAATTATTGGATACGGTGTACTTGATATTTAAGTTGACTAAATAATTATCGAAAACATTTGATTTAATCTCTCTCTCAAATAATAATAATCAAATAATTTGATACTTTTTAGTACATTTTTTTAATTCAATTTTTTTTGGTCACTGAAATAATCTTTTAAACTATGTCAAGTCCATCTATCAGACCTTTTGAACTTACTCATGGGTCTATTGAGACTACATTTTTAATTCCAACTACTGCTTACTTTAGTGCTACTCAGTTAAAGGAACAATTTATAAAATCTTTACCAACTCCAACAGAAACCTTCTCTGATGAGAATGAACCTTCAACTCCTGCTGAATTATTAGCAAAATTTTTAGGATATGCCGCTGATTTAGTTGATCCAAATGCTGCTGGTCTTTTTGATGATGTATTAAAATTAGCACTTAATGAATTTGAGACTTCATATTTATGTGATGGTTCAAAAGATATTCATTCTTTAGCTACTGAATTACTTGCCGACCCCGCTAACACTACTACTACTTTACCAAAAGTTAAGACTTTGATTAAGAATTATATTAAAACCAAATATATTTTAAACTCACCATTTAAAAAATCAGTCTCTGCATTATTCCATAGTGATAAAGCTAAAATAGTAGCGATCTTTGGTGGTCAAGGTAGAAATGATTATTTTGAAGAATTACAGGAGATTTATGATGTTTACCGTCCATTGATATTTGATTTAGTTAAATCTATAAATGATAAATTACATCGTTTAGTTTCTGCTAATCCTGATTCTAAGAACAATTATTCAGAAGGTTTTGATTTACTTGGTTGGTTATCAAATCCTGACTCTGTTCCTGATGAAGATTATTTATTAGGTGTTAATATCTCCTGCCCATTAATTTGTGTTATTCAAATGCTTCATTTTGCTATCACTGCTAAAATTTTAGGATTGACTCCAGGTGAATTGAAATCAAACTTTAAGGGTACTACTGGTCACTCTCAAGGTATCATTTCAGCAATTGCAATTTCTGCTTCTGAATCATGGACATCTTTCATCGATAATGCTTTAAAGGCTATTAGTACTTTATTCTTTATCGGTCTTAGATGTACACAAACTTATCCAAATTATTCATTACCTCCAAGTATCTTCCAAGACTCAATTGATAATAATGAAGGTAAGCCATCTCCTATGTTATCCATTAGAGACTTATCTAGAAAACAAGTTGAAGATTTCATCGCCAAAACTAATGCTCACTTACCAGAAGAGAAGCATGTTGTTATTTCTTTGGTTAATGGTGCTAGAAATATGGTCGTTTCTGGTCCTCCACAATCCTTATATGGTTTGAATTTGGCTTTGAGAAAGGCTAAAGCTCCAAGTGACTTAGATCAATCAAGAATTCCATTCTCTGAAAGAAAATTGCAATTCTCTAATCGTTTCTTATCTATAACTACTCCATTCCATTCCCATCTTTTAGAAGGTGTTGACAAAGTTGTTGAGGAGGACTTGGTTAAGAACAATATTAAATTCTTGAGTTCCGACTTAAAAATCCCTGTCATTGATACCTACAATGGAGAAGATTTACGTGATATTTCTGGTTCAATCTTATCTCGTGCTGTTGCTTTGATTACCGATTTACCAGTAAACTGGGAAATTGCCTGTAACAAGATCTCTGCTACTCATATTCTTGACTTTGGACCAGGTGGTGCTTCTGGTAGTGGTGCCTTAACTCATTACAACAAGGAAGGTACTGGTGTTAGAGTTGTTATTGCTGGTACTTTAGATATTAGTCCTGATGATGAGTTTGGTTACAAACAAGAAGTATTTGATAGTGATGTCTCTAATGTTAAATTTGCCTCAAACTGGTTAACTGAATTCAAGCCAAGTTTAGTCAAGAACTCTAACACTGGAGAAATCTACATCAACACTAAATTCTCCAAGTTATTAGGACGTCCACCTTTAATGGTTCCTGGTATGACACCTTCTACTGTTGATACCCAATTTGTTTCTGCTACTTTGAATGCCGGATACAACATTGAACTTGCTGGTGGTGGTTACTTTGAACCTAAATCTATTGAAAAGGCTATGCGTGAAATTCTTGACAATGTTAAGCCAGGTACAGGTATTTCTATCAATTTAATTTATGTTAACCCAAGAATGTTGCAATGGGGTATTCCATTAATTAAGACTTTACGTGAGAATAACTTCCCAATCCAAGGTTTGACTATTGGTGCCGGTGTTCCTTCATTAGATGTTGCTACTGAGTATATTGAGACCCTTGGTTTAACTTACTTAGGTTTGAAACCAGGATCAATTGATGCTATTCGTCAAGTTATTGCTATTGCTAAGGCTCACCCAACTTTCCCAATTGTTCTTCAATGGACTGGTGGTAGAGGTGGTGGTCACCATTCTTTCGAAGATTTCCATCAACCAATTTTGGATACTTATTCTAGTATTAGACGTTGTTCTAACATTATTTTGGTTGCTGGTTCCGGTTTTGGTTCTCATGAAGATACCTACCCTTACTTAACTGGTGAATGGACTAAGAAGTTCAATTACCCAGCTATGCCTTTTGATGGTTTCTTATTTGGTTCTCGTGTTATGATCGCCAAGGAAGCTAAATTAAGTGTTGAAGGTAAGGAACTTATTGCTTCTGCTTCTGGTGTTCCAGATGCCGAATGGGAAGCTTCTTACAAGGGTGATGCCGGTGGTATTGTCACTGTTAGATCTGAAATGGGTGAACCAATCCACAAGATCGCTACCAGAGGTGTTAAATTATGGGCTGAAATTGACAAGGAATATTTCATGTTGAAACCAAAGGATATGATGAAGAAACTTGCTACTGACAAGTCTAAGATCATTGAAAAGTTAAACAAGGATTTCCAAAGACCATGGTTTGGTAAGAACAGTAAGGGATCTTGCGATGTTAAGGAGATGACCTATGCTGAAGTTTCTGCCAGATTAGTGGAATTCTTTTACTACAAGCCAACTAAGGAATGGATTGATCCTTCATTAATCAAATTATTGTTTGACTGGTTAAGCAGAATCGAAGAAAGATTTGTTGGTAAGGAAGCTGAATCAATCTTATCTATTAATGAATTGAAGGCTTCTCCAGAAAAGGTTTTGGCTGATATTGCTACTGCTTACCCAGAGAGTGAACATCAATTGATCAATGCTTATGATAATATCTACTTCATCAAGTTATGTGCTAATCCTATGCAAAAACCTGTTCCATTCATTCCTGTTTTAGATGAAAGATTTGAGACTTACTTCAAGAAGGATTCCTTATTCCAATGTCAAAACTTGAACTTTGTTCCTGAAAGAGACATTCAAAGAACATGTATCTTACATGGTCCAGTCGCTGCTCAATACACTAACAAGGTTAATGAGCCAATTAAGGACTTAATGGATAGCATTAATGATGGTTTAGTTGAAAAGTTATTGAGTGAATTTTACAGTAACGATAAATCATCTATTCCAACTGAGGAATTTTTCGGTGGTGAGCAACCAAATGTTCTTATCAAACCTTCTGATATTTGCCCTGACTTGAAAATGGAAGTTTCCACCAACAAGATTTCTTACAAATTTGGAGATGCTGTTGCTAATATCAATGCTGGAAAATGGTACGAGTTACTTGCTGGTCCATCTAAGAATTGGAGATATGCCTTTGTTAGCTCCAAATTCTTTGTTCAAGGTATTGATTATGTTGACAATCCTTTCCAACCACTCATTGCCCCTGCTGCTCATGCTATTGTTGAAATCGAGAATCCAGAGACTCCAAAGGAGACTGTTGTCACTTTGTTTGATGGTAAATTATCTAAGCCTCAAAAATTATTGGAGGCTAAGTTATTAGACGATGGCGAAACCATTCAATTATCTTTATTCACTGCTAGAAGTAAGGACAATGTTTTATTACCTTTACAATTGCTTTACACTTTCAACCCAAGTGACGGTTTTGTTCCAATCTTAGAGAAGATGTCCGACCGTAATGAGCGTATCAAGCAATTCTACTGGAAATTATGGTTCGGTGCTGAAGACAAATATGATGATGACTTCGACTTGAGAAAGCCAGTTTATGGTGCTCAATTTGATATCTCCGCCAAGGATGTCAAGAAGTTTGCTCATATTATTAAGAACAAGAATGATTACTGCAACACCCATGCTCCAATGGATTTCGCTATTGTTGTTGGTTGGGAAAGAATCATGAAATCTGTCTTCCACAAGAATATTGATGGTGATTTATTGAAATTGGTTCACTTATCCAACTCTTTCAGTGTTCTTTCAGGCGATGCTTTGAAGATCGGTGAGACTGTCGGCTGCAAATCTGAAGTCTTGTCTATTATCAATACCCCAACAGGTAAGAGAGTCAAGGTTTTGGGTGTTATTTTCAGAGTCGACTCTGCAGGTAAGGAACATGAACCAGTCTTAAATGTTGAATCTGAATTCTTCTACAGAGGTCAATACACTGACTTTGAGAACACTTTCGACAAGATTATCGAAAAACCAGTCAAGGTTTCTTTGAATTCTCGTAAAGATGTTGCTGTTTTGAAATCTAAGGAATGGGCTCATTTTAACGATGAGAATGTTGACTTTATTGGTGAAACATTAACTTTTGAATTGGAAACTGAAGTAACTTACAAGAATGAGCAAGTCTTCTCTACTGTTAAGAGTAACGGTAAGATCTTACTTGAGTTACCAACCAAGGAGATCGAACAAGTTGGTGTCGTTGAATATGAAGCTGCTGAATCTTATGGTAACCCAGTTCTTGACTACTTGAAGAGAAATGGTACTAGTATTGAGGAGACCAAATTATTTGAGTCTCCAATTTCTATTGCCGGAAGTGATGCTGTTAACAGTATCTACTTACCAGGTTCAAACGATCCTTATGCCGTTGTTTCTGGTGATTACAACCCAATCCATATTTCTCCAATTTTTGCTAAATATGCCAAGTTACCAGGTACTATCACTCATGGTATGTACACTTCTGCTGCTGTTCGTGGAGTTCTTGAATTATGGGGTGCTGATAACATCGCAGAGAGAGTTAAGGCTTATAAAGCAAACTTCACTGCTATGGTATTACCAGGTACTGAATTAGCAACTGAATTAGAACACATTGGTATGATCAATGGTAGAAAGATTGTTAAGATCACTTCTAAGAACTCTGAAACTGGTGAATTAGTATTGGATGCTCAAGCTGAGATTGCTCAACCTGTTTCTGCTTATCTTTTCACTGGTCAAGGTTCCCAAGAGCAAAATATGGGTATGGACTTGTATAAGACATCTCCTGTTGCTAAGAGTACTTGGGATAGAGCTGATGCTCACTTAATGCAACAGTACGGTTTCTCTATTTTGGATATTGTTAAGAGTAATCCAAAGGAATTGACTGTTCATTTCGGTGGTGTTAAAGGTAGAGCTATTAGACAGAACTATACCAGTATGACTTTTGAGACAATTGATGCTCAAGGTAACTTGAAATCAGAGAAGATCTTTAAGGAGATTACTAACAAGTCTAAGTCATACACTTTCATGTCACCTACCGGTTTACTTTCTGCTACTCAATTCACTCAACCAGCTTTGACATTAATGGAAAAAGCTGCTTTTGAAGATTTGAAATCTAGAGGTTTAGTTCCAGAAAATGCTGTGTTTGCTGGTCACTCCCTTGGTGAATATTCCGCATTGGCTTCTCTTGGTGATGTTATGCCTATCGAATCTCTTGTGGAAGTTGTTTTCTACAGAGGTATGACTATGCAAGTCGCTGTTGAAAGAGATGAATTAGGAAGATCTAACTATGGTATGATTGCTTGTAATCCATCCAGAGTTTCCAAGACATTTGATGATGCTGCTTTAAGATTTGTTGTCGATGCTGTTGCAAAGAGAACTGGCTGGTTATTAGAAATCGTTAACTATAACGTTGAAAATCAACAATACGTCGCTGCTGGTGACTTGAGAGCCTTAGATACATTAACTAATGTATTGAATGTTTTCAAGTTAAAGAAAATAGATATTGTTAAGTTACAAGAACAATTATCTGTTGAGAAAATCACACAATACTTAGATGACATCACTGATGAAGTATCTAAACAATCTATCGCTAAACCTCAACCAATTGAATTAAAGAGAGGTTTCGCTTGTATCCCATTACGTGGTATTTCTGTTCCATTCCATTCATCTTATTTGAAGGGTGGTGTTCAGCCATTTAAGAAGTTCTTACTTAAGAAGATCTCTAAAAAGGCTCTTAGAGTGGATAATTTGGTTAACAAGTATATCCCTAACTTGACTGCCAAACCATTTGAAGTTACTAAAGAATATTTCGAGGATGTTTACCAATTGACTGGATCCGAGAAAGTTAAACAAATCATTGACAACTGGGATAGCTATACTAAGTAAGTAGGTTAATAATTAGGTAAAGAGAGAGACCGAATTTCAACCGAAAAACTTCATTAGACTCAGATTAATATATATATTGTTTTCATTATTACTTGTAGATTAATAATTACTGTATTTTATACTACATTATGATATTTATAATATATGCAATAAATTCTATTTAGAGAATATATAATATTAGCTTAATTCTTCCCTAGCATCAAGCAACTTATTCCAGCCATCGTTATCTTCCCAGCTCATCTTTCCCTTACTCATTAAACTTCTTATACTACTCTTAGCCTTGAACTTCCATCCTTTACATACAAGATCATCGGCACCATGTTTTCCTGGCATTTCACCTAAAGACTCATATGATGCCACTAAATCCAAACAGGATTCTACAGCTTCTGACCAAGCCTTTTCGTCAGTAAGCAAGTTTGGGTTGTTCACATCAACTCTGAATGCCTTTTCCATACATGACAAGGAATTCCATGGTTTCTTAGCCCATAATTCTACCTTGGACTGAAGTTTCCAGAGTTGTGAGTTTTGAGTGATGATCTTTGGCAACTGAACGCATATGTAATCCAAACATGATTTTTGGAAAAAAGTAAGTTTAGAACCTTCGTCAGGATACTCTTCACGTAATAATTCGGAGACAATAGCCTGCACAACTCTCATGTTAACTCTTGCCTCATCAGGATTTAAACTGATCAAAGTACGACTAGCACGAACAACTTGATTCCAGTCACCAACTCTGACAGAAGTTTGAAGATAGTTTTCCCAAATTCTCCAGTTAGATGCTTCACTAGTTCTAATGGCATTTTGATATGCATTAAAAGCTTCTTTTGGTTTATCGAGATTAAGCAATGCTGAACCTAAGTTGCTCCAACTATGATTATGTCTATCGTCCAAGGCAACACATCTAGTGAATGCCTCAGAAGCAATTTCATATTGACTAGCTTCAAGAGCTAAACATCCGTAAAAATACCAATTTTGGAAGTTTAAAGGATTATGTTGCAATGCTTCCATCATATGTTCTAAAGCCAATCTCATATTATCCTTATTTTCATGCTTTTTAGAATAATAATAACGAGCCAATTGAACTTTAGCATTTTGATATTTACTCAACTCCCAAGCCTTTTCCCAAAGTTCTGGGTTACGAGTTAAGCCTCCCAAGATTGACATACATCTAGCATCTTTAGGGTGAGTCTTAAGTCTATTTTGTAAAATCTCAATAGCTTTTTCCTCTTCTCCAACAGAGGCATAACAGACAGCCATATCAGAGATCAATTGTAATCTTTCAAATATTTCCACAGCAGATTTCATGACACCAACACTTAAGAATTTCTCAGCAAGTTCGACATCAAATGCCCATCTTGGCAGAATTGGTAATTGATGGAAATATTTCAAACGATCAGCCGAAGGGCAGATTTCAGAATTAGTATGAACTTCTTGAGAAAAGAGTCTAGTTTGAATTTTACTATTTAATTCCTCAACAAGAGCTTGCATTTGGAAAATTCCTCGCTCAATAGTCTTTGCTCTAGTGGCCTCTATCAACGATCTTTCCCAGAGAGCTTTTGAGAATACTAACCAATTGACAGATGGATATTCTTTTTTAATAAGCTCAGTATTGTTAGCAATAACTCTTGAAACAAGAGCCATCAACTCTTCCTCTACTAAATGACTTCCAGAAGGAGATACTTGCTTTAAAGTTTTAAGTCTTAGTATAAGCTGTATACTATCAAGATCATTCAAACGAGGCTGCTCATTAGTATCAGTCAGTTTTAAAACTTCAGGAATATCTTCAGATCTTATAGCAATAGGTAACAATGATTTTTGATAATCATCCACTTTATTATTACTAGTATCTTCATAATCGTCAAAAGATAACTTTATTCTCTTCAACAGTCTGCCACTTTCTGTTTCTTCAGACTCTAAAAGTTCGCTCATGACAGAATCATCAAGACTGTCATATTTTGGTACTTCAAGTAATAGGTCAGAGTTTAATTCCTTGTTCTCAATGACATTATCTTTGGAATCATCCACATTTGCACTATCAGTTAATAATGTTGGGTTCTTGGATTTTGCAAGAACAATCAAACTAGAAACAGAGTGCTGCTGGTATTTTGTACGCTTCGCTTTAGCACCAGTGAGTACCAATTCAAGCTCTGATATGCTCAATGCACTCTTCAAAGACTTGATGGTCAATGTCTCAATCTCTCCATGTAGAGAATTACGAGCGCTTTCAAGATGGAAAATAGTGTATAATTGACTCGTTAATCCAGAATCAATTGTGTCATAAAGAATGGTATCAACTAATTTAGCACTATGAAGATCCATACAAAGGGACGTGATAGCACTTGACGAGTCCGAGAATAATGACATTAACACTTGCAAACCTCTGATCCACCACCATGCAGTAGCAGCCATAACTGGAGACTTTGACTCTTGTATCCCTTTTAATATAGTAACTGCCTTTTCTGAAACTGCTTCTGCACTCTCAATTGTAGGATTTCCTAATAATGTCCATTCTTTCAAGTCTAATAAAGCTTCAAAGAGCAGTAATGCCGCCACCATTAGTACCGGATCATCACAGAGCTCATATATACTCAATCCCTGTAGCTCAAGTGCTTCAATACTATTCTTATTGACATTTTCGACAAATGAGGTTTCTTTGTTTTGAAATAAATGACTATATATATCCCAATTGGCGATTGAAGGGCCAGTGTAGTTCAACTGAGTAAAACACTGGAGCAAGCTGACGGCATACAATAAAAGCAATGCGCGGTCTCCTTCTGACGAGGCATTTGAGACAGATGACGTTGCAAACGTTTTGAACGACAAGACGATGCTGTTTGAGTCTTTGTAGGCGTTCTGAAGGGCGTTTACGTCCAAGAGTGCCTGGATCTCTGGTATGTCCGCCACCTTGTTGGCGTATCCTCTGATGATTAGTCTCGCGGCGTTCACTAACGGAGCGGTTTCTGGGCTGTCCTCAAACGAGGCTGCGAGCTTCTCAAAGCTGGCAGGCGACGGCAGGAGGAACAAGACGCTAAACAACTGGTTTAATATTTTTGCCATCGCTGTGGTGCTGCTCTGCTGGTATGTCCGATCTTGAAAATTTTTAGAGATGAGCAGGGAAAATTTTTTTTTTTTTTTTGGTCTGCTAACAGTAAGCATCAATGTCAGATTCAGAGGAGGAGCAGATTGATTTGACCAGCACCTTTGGATTGGGAGGTGGAATAGCCGGTGATGACAACAGTGACAGTGGACTGGACAGCTCTGGCGATGAGTCTGGCCCAGAGGAGCCTAATTATCAGGATGAGATTGTGTACTCTGATGACGAAGATGAGGGAGATGATACCAAGGACACCAGCAAGCAGACCGAGAAACCTAAGGAGCAAAAAAAGGAAAAGGAAGTAGAGAAAATGCCTAATTTAGAATTATCTGATGATGATTCAGATACTGAAATGATTAGTAAAGAGTTTCTTCCTCTGGCAAAGAAAGTAAAAAATGGTACATTTCCAAGTTTTGGATTATCTAAAAAGATTCTTTATAATATTTCTAAAAAAGGTTATAAACAGCCTACACCAATTCAAAGAAAATCAATTCCTTTTATTATGGAAGGAAGAGATGTTGTTGGTATGGCTAGAACTGGTTCTGGTAAAACAGCTGCATTTTTATTACCAATTATTGAAAAATTAAAAACTCATTCAGCTAAAGTTGGATCAAGATGTGTTATTCTTTCACCAAACAGAGAATTAGCACTTCAAACTTTTAAAAATTTTAAAGATTTCTCAAAAGGAACTGGTCTTAGAGCTATTGTGTTAGTTGGTGGTGATTCATTAGAAGAGCAATTTAGTTCAATGTTACAAAATCCTGATATTATTATTGCAACACCTGGTCGTTTTTTACATTTAAGAACTGAAATGTCATTAGATTTAAAATCAGTTCAATATATTGTATTTGATGAAGCTGATCAATTATTTGAAGTATCGTTTGAGGAACAATTAAATGAGTTAATTGCATCGTTATCACCTAATAAGCAAGCAATTTTATTTAGTGCTACTTTACCAAAAACTTTAGTTAATTTTGCTAAAATTGGATTAACTAATCCAGTTTTAATTCGTTTAGATTCAGAATCTAAAATATCTGATGATCTTCAAATGTACTTTTTAAGTGCAAAACAGGCTGAAAGAGAAGCTACTCTTTTATACATTATTCAAGATATTATTAAACTTCCTCAATCATCTGCTGAAGAACTTTCTAGACTTGATGAATTTAAAGATAATAGACAAAATGAATCAGATTCAGATTCAGATTCAGATAATGATGATGAAAAGTCTTCCAAGAAGAAGAAATTTAGAAAAGGTGGTAAGAGAGAAAAGGTAAAGTTTACAAAGGCAACTGAATTAGTTTCTCCAAATGCTACTATTGTTTTTGTTCCAACAAGACATCATGTTGAGTACATTAAGCTGATGTTGAATAATGCTGGATATGCCTGTTCTTACATTTATGGTACATTGGATCAGCATGCTCGTAAAAGACAGTTATACAATTTTAAGGCGGCAATAACGTCGTTATTAATTGTTACAGATGTTGCTGCGAGAGGTATTGATATTCCGTTGTTGAAATACGTGGTTAACTATACTCTTCCATCATCTTCCAAGTTATTTGTGCATCGTGTAGGACGTACTGCGCGTGCTGGTAATCCTGGTTCTGCTTACAGTATTGTTACACCAAATGAGATAGCTTCATTAGTAGAAATGGAGTTATTTTTAGGAAGAAAGATTTTACTTACTGATATGCATAAGAAGAGAACAGAGATTATGAAGAGAATTGCTGAGGAGAAAGGAATACCTTTTGAAGCTCCAAAGATATCTTATAATGAACGTTTGGTGCTTGGATCAGCACCTCGTTCAGATATGGAATCTACTATGGAGCTTACTAATCTTTTAATGCAGAATTATGATCTTCAAGTTATTAGAAAAGTTGCTGAAAAGGCTGAGAAGTTATATTACCGTACGAAGTCCAAGATTACTTCCGCTGAGCTGTTGAAGAGAGCCAAGGAATTGGTTCAAAGTGGATGGTATGAACAAAATTTAATGTTTGGTGACAACCAGGACAGAGAAAAGGAGAATTTCCTTCAAAAGCTTCAGAATCGTTACAAGAAGGAAACTGTGTTTGAGTTTAACAAGCAAAACGAACATATGATTGAGTTTATGAACCGTCGTCGTAAGCAGATTTCTGTGATTCAAAAAAATGCTGAAGAAAGAAAGAAATTATTAGAAAAGGAGAGAATGGCTGGTTTAACTCATAATATACAAGATGAAATCTTAAAGGGAGAAAACTATGAAGTTGGATTTAATGTGGTTGCTACAGAGAAAGATCTTGAAGATGTTTTTGAAGATGCTGATAAGTTAACTGAAAGTAGAAAATCAAAGAAAAAGAATAGACCAAAGACATACAAAGATCCATCATTTTTCTTATCACATCATGCTCCAACATCTGACCTTCAAGATAAGCAATATGATGTAGGAATGCTGTCATACACCAATGAAGCTACAAAGGCTGCTTTTGATATGGATAATGATGAGAAAATCCAATTACACAAGGCAAACCAAGTTATGAAGTGGAGTAAATCTCAAAAGAATTATGTTAATTCTAGATCCACTGATCAAAAGTATATTATTGGTGAAAGTGGTCAAAAGATTCCAGCTACATATAAATCTGGAAAGTTTGATGCTTGGAAATCTGCTAACAGAATATCGGGTGCAAATTTGAGAGTTGGTGCTCAAGAATCTGAATCATCTAACTCAAGTGGTAAAAGATATAAGCATAAAGCAGATAAAGCACCTAAAGCACCAGATAGATATAGAGATAATTACTTTAAGCAAAAGAAGAAAGTTGATGCTGCTCTTGAGCGTGGTGCAGAAGTTAAAGGATTCAAAAAATCTGGTTCTAATTCTAATAATGAAATTAAAAGTACAGAACATATTCGGAAACAAAGAGAACTTAAACAGAAACGTCAAGACAAGAATGGACGTCCAAGTAAAAAGCGTAAATTCTGAATTTTATGTATATTATACAATCTATAATGATAAAATAATTAAACTATATAATAATAATGTAACTATATTACTAACTAGTTTCTCTTCTTCTTAGTTTTTCTCTTCTTCTTTTGACCACCGGAATTTCCACCACCAAATCCACCAAAGTGAAATTCTTGTCCTTGTCCTTGTCCAAAGTTCATTTGAAAACCTTGACCAAATGGATTGAAACCACCTTGACCAAATGGACTACCTCCAAATCCGCCAGGTTGGCCCTGTGGTTGACCTCCAGTTTGGTCATTAGGGTCATCACCATGATCATATCTTTCACGTAATTCAGAATTGGAAAGAACTTCATATGCAGTATTTATTTCAGCCATCTTGTCCTCGGCATCCTCCCCCCTATACTTGTCAGGATGGTACTGTTTGACTAATCGTCTATAAGCAGTTTTAACATCACGGTCGCTGGCATCCTTGGATATACCAAGTACTTTATAATAGTCGTTCTTCGGTGCCGCTGCCTGTTGCTGTTGCTGCTGCTGTCTATGATAATGCTGTTGTTGTTGCTGCTGCTGTTGTTGTCTTTGCTGCTGCTGTTGTTGTTGCTGCTGTTTCGCAAATAGCTTATCAGCCTTGGCAAATAACTTCCCGAAGACCTCATCTTCTCTAAGCCGCTTATTCTCCAGATATTTATCGTAATATCTCTTAAGACCGCCCAAATCCTTCTTTGATATCAATTTCATGATGATACCAGAAACGGCAGGCGCGAAAGATGTTATCTCATCGGGGCCTAATCTTTTCTTCTCCACTTCAAGAACAGCGGAACAGTACTTATTGTTGGTTGCCTTCTTGTCTGTGGCGACGTAGGATTCGCATGCAATCTTATTTACCTCCAACATGAGGCCGTCGAGTATCTGAATATTGGCAATTCCAAATAACTTCTCTCCAGCACTTGTAGTCAAGTACGAGAAGAAGTCATAGTTATTTTCGAATTTCACATCGTTGTATAGTTTACGAACGTCCCTAGCTGGTATTGTAGGAGCTGTTTTAAATAACAACAAAATAGCATCTTTGAAATCTTGCAATGTAAGAGATGCATCTTCATAGTCATCGGAACCTTCAAACACTCTCAAATTATACTTTTTAAACTTGTCAATCATTTTAAAAACATCTTCTGATCTTTTGAGGAGACTATTATACTGACGAAGAATTGGATTATCCATGTCATATCTAATACCGCTACGAATCATTTTAGCGGCATTGTCAAGCTCTGCAAGACCAAATAAATATACTGTAGCAGCAGCGGCATGAGTCTTTGGGTTCAGAGGATTTAACTGTGATAATTTTAGATAATCAACTAAAACATTATTGGCTTCCACATCTTCATGAATCAGACAATTTATTCTAATTTCATAAAGTAAATCACTAGATGGTGATAATCTTATAGCTTCTGAAATATCATTCACACAATTTGAAAATTCTTTTGCACTTAAAGCATTCTCTGCTTTTTTAATAGATTCACGAGCATTAATTGACTGCTCAATTATCTCAGAGTCAATAGAATTGTTATTAGCAAAATTATCAAGATCTTTATATTTCCCAAATTTCAAGTATAATTTAGCTAATTGATTAATAGCTGGACTCATTGATGGATTAGCCTCAATACAGTATTTAAACGCACTCATTGCTTTAACATCTTTCCCATACATTAAATTTAATATACCTTGTTTATAATATATTTTAGATAATATTTGATTACGTTCAACATCATCCAAATTTTCAGTATTAACTACATCTCCCGCTAGCGCCTCATACTCAGCTATGATACCTGCTCCTGAGCTGGCAGAAGAAAACCGCAGATCAAGATCACTTAAACGTGATCTCAATTCTTCACTACTAGCAAAAACATATAATATAAAGTAACAAAATAAAACCACCGTCTCTCTAAAACGCATAGCTCATTCACCTTGACACTTGATCCTGCCATCGGTGTTCTGAATTAAACCATGTGGCAGGTACCCATTTCGGCAGCGACGCTCATAACGCGCCGGAAAGAAAAAGAACTTTCTTTTTCTCTCCAGCGTGTTATAGTAGAAAAAATTTTTTTTTTAAAGTTTCATGAAACGCCTTGAGCTGCATAAAGGATTTGGCCTATATGCAGGAGGACAACTAATAATAGATCCACGTAGACAAACTGGGAAGTCTGGCCAAATCCGGCCAGTCTCACACGAAAACAAAAAAAAAAACACAAGAAAAAAAAACGTCCGAAAAAACGTTCCGAAAAATCTACATAGTAATAATAATTAAGTGATATTATATTCAATTGCAAAAAGCATGCCTTGACTGCAGCAAGTTCATGAATTCACTGTATAGAACCAAAAGAAAACCCTTTCTAATATAGAAATCTAAAAATTACATATTAGTAATCCCTTACAATAAAAGGACACCAGCAACACCAGCAATAGCAGCGGCACCAGCAGCTAATTTGTTAGCAGCACCAGTCTCAATAGATGGGACAGTGGTGTTAGCTGGAGCCTCAGTGGTGGAGAGTGGGCAGTAAGTGGTGTATTCAGTGACGGTACCCTCAACAGTCTCGGTAACAACGGTAACACCGGTAAGAGCAGTAGTCTCAGAACATTTGTTCTCGGAACAAGAAGTGATGGTGACTAAAGTGGTAGAGAAGTCGGAAACAGTAGTGTTAGCGAACTCAGCAGCGGCAACAGCGACAATAGCGGCGAAAGAAAAAGCGTACATTATTGAAATAAGCGAATGAATATAAGTCGATGAGGAAAGAAAAAAAAAAGTTAATAGAAAAGAACTTCTATCCATTTATATATCTTCTGGCGCAGTTACCCTGCTTCGGGTCCATTTTTCTCCTTTAGGATCTGCAGCGGCCGAATAAGGCAGGTGGTGAAACACAGCTGCACAGTTAACAACGAGTTACGCATAATACAAAGAACCGCGATGGTTGCTGGAGATTTATATTGGGTCAATATATATGTACATGCACTAAATATTAATGGGGGATTCATAAGATTTTTGTATATCAATACACGAACCCATGAGGTGTTTGTATATTAATATTAACTAATATTAAGGTAAAAATTTATTATAAACTAATTAAATCGTAAATCTTTGTTTATTTAATCATGTTTTTAATAAATATTATTAATTACTTTATCATTAACAACAATAATAACCTTGTTTAATTCATTTCAGTATCTCTTATCAACCTGAACCGTGTATCATCTAAAAATAGAAGTTTTACCTACTTTGGTGGGCTGTGAAATAATGTACTATGTATGACTGGTGTAAGCGCGGAAATGCCCTGAGCAAAAATAACTATTTGTTTTGTCCACTCGTCTATCAATCTACGGCAGATAATAATTAAAGAGAAAAAGAAACTACTTCTTCTTTAGTAAAATAGGAGAATATTTCCAAATTAAAAGAAACTAAAAAGAAAACATATGTGCCCCCCTATGTAGTAGTAGTATTAGTAGTATTAGTATTCTTGGAAAGGAGGTTATCCCTAGTTTTGTCTGGCCCCTATCGGTTAAACGTCACTTAGGAAAAAAGCTCTCTTTGGGTAGGTAGGCGGAGTTACCCCAGTAGAAAAAAATTTTCAAGACCGTCACCAGTGTCTCTGCAAAGCTATGCACGGCATTGCTTACTATTCAATTATACATCCTTATTTGCTAGCAAGTGAGACCATTTAAATCGTCATAGCTTCAAAGTAAACAATGTCAGGTATAAACGAAAAATGAAATAAATAAAATATTAAATTATTTGAAGGACTTGCAAAAACTAGTAGCTTGCAAAAACTCGTATTCTACTGGCTCACTAGCAGACACTCCTACTCCGTTTTTAGCGTTACCTAGAAAGTATCCATGTATTCAAATCGTGCCATGTTTGAATCTATTTTAAAAATATACAGATAATAACGAAAATATCCTATCTAAGAGCGTTTGCTGACACTCAAGTCAATCCGAATGCATGTCTCCCATACTTGAAATGGATCAGCAACGATGAGGATTGTCGTTGTCGATTACGAAATCACTAAAAATAAACAAATTGAATACCCTCAAAAAAAATATTTAGTCTGAGCCAAGAATCCGCCTAAATTTTAGATTTTTTTTTTGTTCCTGAGAAGATAGGTAGAATTTTTTTTTTTGCTCGTCTTTTTCTTTGCCCAGTATAGCCTCACCTAACACTACGTAGGCTTGCAATTTGTCTACAGATATTTAATAAAGGGAAAAAAAAACTTTAAGTGAATCAGATTAAATGTCTTTATTGGCATGTCAGTAAGTTTAGCCGTATGTGCTTCATAATCCTTTTTTAGAATTTTACAATGCCATGATTACGGAATACCTGCTATAATTGAAGATTTCATCTGGTACATTCAAAGCCAATTTTCTGAAATTATCTGAGATCATTTGAGACTTCTGCGGATATTAGGGGAAAAAATAAAAAAAAGCAACTCAGCTAAAGAACTCCTTTCTAAAGGGTTGTCTAGATTTCCTGATAGCTTCGTAAGTGTCAGCCCACAGCTTCTGGCCGAGTCGCCAAATTTGACTTCTATTATTAGTGCTAACTAATACTCAGTCTGGTTTCTGACAGGGCGCAGGCCGGGCCAGACCAGGCAGGAAAACCAGGTAGAAGGCCGCCATTAAGCAGGCCCGTCTACCGCCAGTAGACCAGACCGTTAACTACATTCTACTCGCTTGTTTGCAGCATTGTTGCAACCTTATCTTTGCCAACATTTTAAATCTTGTCTCTTGTTCTCAGCTAGGAATTAGCATATTTCTATCCTCGTCCGTTGACTCTCGCTTCAGTGTAAGTTTCTCCCTTGGGTTGCTTGCGCTGCGACACTGGAAAAAAAAAAAAAAAAAAAAGCTTACTTGACATGCATGCACCGCCATACTTGGTTTTCCTTACTCCAACATGAGGAAGGCCAGTTTTCTTCACTCAACAGCAAACACCTAAAACCACGCACAACTATAAGTAGGCCCACCCGTAGCCGCTATTTCTCTTTACACTCAGCACCAGAAATATGAACTTTGCGCTATTCTTGTTCTCCGTCGTCGCCGCCGTCGCTGCAACCGGCGAGGATCCTGCCGGCGAGACCTCCACCGTGACTGTCAGCGAAGAGACAACCACACTCGTCACCATCACTTCCTGCGAGGAAGAGTGTGTCGAGACTGTTGTCCCAACTGGTGTCACTGTTGTCACAGTCACAACAGAGGGCACCGTCTCCGAGTACACCACCTACTGTCCACTCACAGGTACTTCAGAGTCCACAGAGACTCCAGAGACTCCAGTTGCACCAGAAACCACTGAAACTACAGAAACTCCAGTTGCACCTGTAGCTCCAACTGCGCCTTACAACAAAACCACCTCTGTGGTTCCTCCTGTTGCCCCAGGCAGTAATGGCTCTGTTCCTACTCCTCCAATGCTCACTGGCGCCGCTAACCAGTTGGCCGGTAGCGGCTTTGGCGCTCTTGTATTCGGAGCTATTCTTCTCTTGTAACTGCGAGCCTACTCTTAATTTTAAATTCTTTTGAGCCTCTTTGTTTCCTTCTATATATAACTATTTAATACCTTACATCTCTTCCCTGTAGTGGCTGCACCACCATAGCTGACACCTGCAAAACCTGTAAATGGCGCAAATATTCCAGCAATCATGCTCCTCTGTCACTAGCACACTGCTATAAGCTGTTTCGCAGGAACACCGCGCTGAAAAGAGACTTACGTAGCGAATAATTGGCGCACACCGTAAATAACCTGAAAGGCCATTCCAGAAGTGTAAATACAACATAAGTGACACTACGAAAAATGCCTGCACACTAAAGAGTAAAATTGAACAAAATAACAAATGCCAAAAGAACCTAAAAGAGCTTATACTCCTTTACAGATCAAAAAGCATCCCATAAGTGGCTTTCAGGGTGACAAATGTGCCTTAAAACGCTGGAGCGTCGCACATATGCACCGTGCCATCAAAGGACACCCACGAAAGAGCCCATAAAACACCAAACCAAAACCTCTGCGAAACCATACGTTGCGATTACACTATGTGCTGCTGACCTGGACACTCACACTTAATATACGAAGCAGTATACTGGCTGTATTTCCCGTTCATGTGTGTACAGGGCATCGCAGCACCATTGCACCCGCGGTGTTGGTGTATATCGGGTAAGTATCAAAAATTTTTTTTTTTTGCAGATGATGTAGAGAGGCGTATAGTATCTAGTACAAGATGGTTCTTAAATCTACATCGTCTAATGATATCTCAGTATATCAAGTGAGCGGAACGAACTTTTCTAGAGCTCTTCCAGATTGGGTTGCCAAGAAAAGAAAGAAGTCTTTAAAAAATGACCTTGAATTTCAACATAGAATTGAGTTGATTCAAGATTTTGAATTCTCTGAGGCATCTAATAAGATTAAAGTTACAAATGATGGAAAATATTGTATGGCAACAGGTGCCTATAAACCACAAATCCATGTATATGATTTTGCTAATCTTTCATTAAAATTTGATCGTCATACAGATGCTGAGAATGTAAATTTTTTGCTAATGGCTGATGATTGGACAAAATCTATTCATCTTCAAAACGATCGTTCTATTGAATTTCAAAATAAAGGTGGTATTCATTATCGTACCAGAGTTCCACATTTTGGTCGTGATTTAGCTTATGACCCAGTTAGTTGTAACGTTATAGTAGCTGCATCTCTGCCTGAGTTATATAGATTAAATTTGGCAAAAGGTGTATTTTTAAAACCTTTTGATCTTGAAATTTCAGGTAAAAGTACAGCAGGTGAAAGAGGGGCAAATTGTGTGGATATTAATTCTAGAAATGGTTTAATAGCTGTTGGACTTGAAGATAATATAGTTGAATTTTGGGATCCTCGTGCTAGAATGAGAGTAGCAAGATTACCAGTAGAACTGAGTGGAATGACTGATTATGCTACTAATTTATCTGGTATAACAGCAGCACTGTTTAAAGATGATGGAATGCATTTCGCATGTGGTTCAGCTGAAGGTAAAGCTTATATATATGATTTACGGTCATCTAATCCTCTTACAGTTAAAGATCAAGGATATGGTTATGATATTAAGAAACTTTTATGGCTTAATAATAATAAGAATAATGAAAATGCTAATGATTTAATTCTTTCTCTGGATAAGCGTATTGCTAAAATATGGGATGCTAGTAATGGTAAACCTTATGCTTCTATGGAGCCAAGTGTGGACATTAATGATGTTGCTTATATTCCTGATAGTGGAATGTTTTTTATGGCTAATGAAGGTATTCAAATGCATACATATTATATACCTAATTTAGGTCCTGCTCCAGGATGGTGTTCGTTCTTGGATAATCTTACTGAAGAAATGGAAGAGAAACCTACAGACACTATTTACTCAAACTTCAAGTTTATAACAAAGGAAGAACTCAAGAAATTAAATATTACCCATTTGGTTGGAACCAAAGTACTTCGTTCTTATATGCATGGTTATTTTATCAGCACAGAGTTATATGATAAGGTTGCATTAATTGCCCAAACAGTTAGTTACAAGGATCTTAGAGAGCGTGAAGTTAAGAAACAGATGGCAGCTCAAAGTGAATCTCGTATCAAATCAGCTGGAGCGGCCAAGGTAAAGGTTAAGGTCAACAAGAAGCTTATTGACAAATTATCTGAGAAACGTAACGGTGAGAAGATTATTGAGAACGTTTTGGCTGATGATCGTTTCAAGGAAGCCTTTGAGGATCCAGAGTTCCAGATTGATGAGGAATCTCATGAATATAAATTGTTAAACCCAGTGAGAGCTGGTGACCAAGAGGCTGCGACGTCAAAACCTCGGGCACTTACTGCCGCTGAAGAATCTGATGAGGAGAAGATGAATGGTAACCTTGATAGTGATAGTGATTCAGATTCAGATTCCGATTCAGACGAGAAATCAGATTCAGCAGAAAAGAGTGAAGAGGAAGAGGAGAGCGAGGACTCAGATGATGAGGTAGAAAGAAAGATCAGAATCGCTGAACAGAAAGCAGCAGAAAGAGAAGAGAAGAGAAATGCAAGATACCAGAAGAATAAGGAAGAGTCAGATAAGTTTCTTAAAGACCTTGAGTTGGCCAACAAGAACAAGTCTGTTACTATTGTTTCTGGAGATGGTGCAAATAAGAAAGGTGGTAAGTCTTTCAAGGCATTATCTCATGATATCAATAAGAAACATCGTGTATCGAAGGCTCAAACTGAGAGTGAACAACTCCGTGTTCAAAGACACAATATGGGTGAGGTAGAGATAAGTTTTGTCCCTCAATCTGCTAAAGAAAAGAAGAAACATGTTAAAGAAGTTGAAGAGGATTATGATGAGGAGAAGCACGGAAGAAGAAAACAAAGATACGAAGGTCGTCGTAGAGTCACCAAAAAGACTATGTTTAACCTGTAAAGTTTATAAACTCA
Organism: Saccharomycopsis olivae (nom. inval.); assembly: GCA_030571755.1. Taxonomy (NCBI): domain Eukaryota; kingdom Fungi; phylum Ascomycota; class Saccharomycetes; order Ascoideales; family Saccharomycopsidaceae; genus Saccharomycopsis; species Saccharomycopsis olivae (nom. inval.). Next base: position 148,172 of record JAJLYT010000006.1, on the reverse strand, counting down.
TTAAATGTTCCTGTATACTATTTTTTGTATTGATGAATATAGACACCTACTAGTACTACTACTAATAAAAAACATGATGAAAACATATAAATAAAAATAAATAAATATATATACCTGTTAAGCCAAAAACTAACCAATAAGTTTTTCTAAAGCAGAAACTAAATAATCACACTCAGCATTAAAGTCTAATGCGGCAACTGAATGGGCTTGGTATCTAATACGAGCAACTCCATTATAGTTATCTTGTCTTGCGGATAATCTAAAATTAAATTCTTGAAATTGAAGATCTGAGAATTTTTTAGCAAAAGCTGAACTATCACCCATTGATTCTTCATCCTTTAAACGATGAAGTTCATTAGCATCACATCCTAATATTGACTTAGCACTCTCATCAAATAATGTTACCCAAATTTGACCACTATTATCTAAAATCAGACATGTTAAAATATATCTATAATTAGGTGATGGATTATTGGTGTCACATTTTTCACATCTCCATGTACCATCAGGCTGTTCGACAACTTTACGATTACAGTTATCATTACTGCAAGCAGGGTATGAAAAGTTATCAGTCTTTAAGAAGTTTATAGTAGCTTTTAAGTTAAAATAATCAGGTTTTTCATGTGATCCTAATTCTTCTTGTTGTGCTTGCAAAATTGTCTTTCTATCAACTAAGAAATCACCCTTTGATCCAGATGATTCCTGTTTAATAGATTTAAATTCTTGTCCCTGTCCTTGAGTATCATACCAACCTTTTAATTGGAAAGCTTCAGGAATATCAGGATTAGCAGAAATAGTTCCTGATTGTGTTAAAGATAAACTTCTACCACCAAAATCTTGAACTCTAGCACCTTTAACTGCAATTACAGTTCCAGCAGCCATATCAAAATCTACAGCCATCTTATTCCAAAGTCCAACAGTTATAGCAAATTGTGATTGATCAACAATAATAATATCTCGACGATCATATGGACGTCCAGTTGATTTAGAAGTAATTTGAAAAGCTGGATTTACTTCACGAATAACTCCCATAACATCAATTACTGAATTAATTTCCAAATCTTCAAGTTTTTGAAGAGGTACAAAACTATAATTAATTTTTGGAACATCAGCTTCATCTTCACATTCAACAATTACTGTATCACGATCTAATGATAATTCATAAGGATGTTTTAAATTAGAGAATTGTGATCTAGCTGGATTAATTCTAGCTTTTGAAACATAAAATACTTTACCCTCTTGAAGAACATCAAATAATTGATCAGCTTGATCATTAAAAGCTGTAGCTCTTATTTCATTAGTTTCATCTAAGAAATTAACATTAAATAAACGACCTTCTCCTCTCTGATTAGACCAAGTACGCATAGGACTTTTATAAGATACTCTTGCTTTAATTGTCCAATGATTCTGATAAGGAGATAATTGATCAATTGCGAAAAGATTTTGAGGTGCAGAAGCAGAAGGTTTCTTTGGCTTTGGAGCAGTAGCAACTGGTGCTGGAGTAGTAGAAGCAGATCCATTAGCTGAAAAACTACCACTTTGAGTACGAGCAAATACTGACTCATTTGGATGTTCTCTAAAATAATCATCTAATCCTTTATTTTTACCAGCACTAATTTTAGCATAAGTAGCTTGAATAATTTCAGCAGCACTAATAATTATAACATGTTTCATTTTTTCTCCTGATCCCATACGTTCAGTAGTAAATTTAGTAGCTTTAAGAATAGTAGATTTTTGAACTAAACTTGGATCAAATGTATTAAGAGATTCTTCTTTACAAAGTGCTTGACAAGAATATTCCCCATCGGTTAAAATAAGTCTTAATCTCTTACCAGATTCATTAGAAACTTCTTTAAGATTGGTGATTTGAACAACAAGTGCTTTTGGATTAGCATTCTCAACAGTAAATAACTGTTTCAAGCTACCAGCTACAATTCCAAATTCACTCATAGCTAAAAGTGCTCGCGATGATGACAGTGGCGAAACGCGTTATTATTATAAAAAAAATCTCATCCCCCCAAAAAATACGCGAAAAATACCGCACACGTGAGGCCAGGAAAAGAAGAAATTGGTAATTTTTTAATCTCAGATTTGTACTAGCGATGGGCAATGAGCGTCTCAGAGGAACGTAGTAAGCCTGAGTTCGTGATATACCAAGAGCGTGGTCTTGCTAAAAATGTTGCGACTGTTCACGGAGTGAATCCCGTGCTTTTATTAGAGAAAATCACGAGGGAGCGAATACAGGATTCTGTATATTGGAAGCTTAATTGTTTTGGTATAGATATTTTAGGATTTATTGAGAAATCTTCAAAGATTCAATTAATTGCAGGTCCAACATCAAGAAATATACCATCTCAGTTTCAATGTTTAATTTTAAAATTATTACAAATTCTGCCTCCTGTTGATATTATTAAAGAACTATTAAATCAAAAGTACTTTAAATATCTAACATGTATTATACTATTTTATATAAGATTATGTTGGGATAGTAAAGATATTTATGAAACTTTAGAACCATTTTATAATGATTATAGAAAAATTAGATTTCGTAATGGTCCATATTCATCTGTTGAACAATATCATATTGATGAATTTATAGATGATTTATTAACTAAAGAAAGAGTATGTGATTTAATATTACCTCGTTTAAATAATCGTGAAGTTTTAGAAGATGCTGGCATCTTAAAACCATTTATAAGTCCATTATATGAAGATAAATCAGAAGAATCAGATGCTATTGATGAAGATGAATTGTAATCTTATCTTACAGTTCTAATTCTTTTTTAATATCTTTATTTTGGTAAATCAATTCTTGAAGCTGCTTTCTCAGTTTTAAAATTTGTTCTTGCACATTAGTTAACGCATTGTCAATCCGATATAACTCTTCCTGCTCTAGTTCGTCACTAAAGACCATCGTCTCTGGGTCCTTTATGCCCTCCTCTTCTTCGTGGCTGATTCTTTTGACAGGTAGTAAATGTCCTGGCTTATTCGTTAGGATTTTAAAAAAATCTTCAGTTGGTTCGTTAAATATTAGTTCATCGTATAATATTGACAGTACCACACCGGATGCACTAGTTTGCGGAGTACCTGCACCTTTGGGAGCCAGAGGATCAACAGGTGCGGTAAGTCCTGCACCATATGGATGTAATTTTAAATGATGATAGAATTGAATTGGTTTTTCTCCTGATTCTGGTGAGAAAAATATTTTAATAATAACTTCAAATTCTCCCCATCCTGTTTCTGAAATTTCAAAAGGTCCTGGTGATTCAATAGTTCTTAAAGGATTACGAATTGTATCATGAAGTTTAAATACTACCTTTTTAATAAATGATAAATCTTGTGAACGTGTAGGATCTCGTACAAATACTGTCCATCTATGTGTATGATCAGCCGGTACCGTTGGAGGACGCGCCGTAGGCTCAAACGGTACAGCAGTATTCCCATATATTATAGGTCTTGCAATAGATATATTCTAAAATATTAGTAAAATGTTTATAATAATAAATATAAACAAACTAATAATACTCACTTTTACTCTCTTTGGATGCGGAGCCATTTGCGCTGTTTCGTTGTTTCTCTGATGGCAGACGCCAGTTCCTGTTTATTCAAAAAATGTTTTATACGATTACCCTCTGCGAGCGGAGGTCAAACGAGGACTTGGATGGAACCAAGTGTTCACTACTACTATAATTTTAAAAAAACAATGCCTTGATGAATATATGCCTATAAGAAAAAAAAAAACCATAATAAGAGAGAAAATTCAAATGCTATCCTGTAACTTTTGATTTATAAACTATAAGGAAGAACGGATAAGAATCCATAATTCCGAGATGAAATAATAATAATTAAAAACAAAAAAAAAAATACGTAAAGTCATAATTTTAAGTAAGTAAATGAACGAATAAAGCGCCTAAAGTACCTACTATTACCCAAGCATCTTTCATTTCCATTGAGAAACGGTCAACAGGATCCCATTCAGCAGTTCCAATTAGATCAGCCGATCTCTTAGTAAATGATTGTGTCGGTTTTAAGCTTATAAATTGATAAATCCAATCTTTAATAATTAATGGTAATGGATCATGTAAAGGATATGAATCATAACTGGGCTGCTTTGGTATAGATAAGAAGAATATTGTAGTAGCTATTATAGTAAAGATAATAGTTAAAGATACTGCAGCGAGGTCAATTTCACTATCAAATTTTTGTGAGCATTTTAAATTTATTTTTGGAGTATTTTTATTACCTTTTATCCTTTTACTCTTTTTACTAGCCATGAGGACTGGTAGTGGTAGTATTGGCTCACACTGAAATGGACTAATAATAGTATGTGAGCAGAACATGAAAAAAAAAAAAAAAAGTGATCGATTTCAGTGGGGGGTAATGAACAACTGGGGGCCGAAGTTAAATATCACGGAATGTAGAGTATGGCACAAACGGTCAATTTTTTTTTTAAATAAAATAGTAGTATTGTAACTATTTATATAAATTAAAACAAAGTAGTTGATCTGTCTTTTTTTTTTTTTTTTACTTTTATTTTTTTGAGTGTAATTTGCCTTTTTTGCTTTTTCCTTTTTTTTTGATTGTATTAATAGTAACAATCAGAGCTTAGGCAATGAGATATTATGTGATGGGTAATGGGCTTAGCAAGTAATGCAAATCCTGCCAATTTATCTTTGTTTTAAACAAGATAGTGATCTCTTTATAAATAAAATTTAATGAGAGGGATATTATCCTTAATATATTAAATTATCTGATAAGAAAGTATTAAGTAGAAAACAATTAATCAAAATTTGGTTGCAGTGCGAACTTTACTATATATATATAAATGTAAATAAAAAACGGAGTATACATAGCAGTTCATGCGGTGTGGGGCAGCGAACATTGTAATTAATGGAAAACTAACTTGGGTGCTAATGAGAGAAAAATAGGGAAAAATAAAAAGAAAAGAGAGGATAAAATATTGCATATTCAAGTAATAATTCATGTGAATCATTAATTAATATTAAATTTAATAGTCCATTTTGAGTCAGTATTGTATCAACTATGAATGTAATATTTCACCCATATTTCAGCCTTGTGAGATGATGTAAGACAATGCACTGCGGTATAGAGTAAAAATACTAATTGGGTAAGCGATGGTTATTGCTAACCAAGACAAAAAAAAAAACTAGCATATTAAGAATCATACACGAAGGCACACAGCCTTGAATAATAATGCCCAGTATAGGTTTACCTACACGGTTGCTGCTGGTTTGTTGTCATAACCTTACGTAATGACCTACCCCTACAGTTTGACATGACCTGGAAGAAATTCATATGCAGCAACCGCAACTTACTTTACTTCAAATGACATCTGTACACCAAGCGCATCCATTTCCCATCCACCTTTACACCGCACTGATGACGAACGGAGAGAAAAAAAGTTACACAGTCGTTGTTGACCCTAGTGAGAGAGACTTACATAGTAATGCTGTCTGTGATTAAGTTACTCAAACAAGCCAAACCATTAATATCAAGTGATACTGATGATTCAATTAGACTTATAAAACTTGCATTAAATCAAGAACCTGAAAATTTAAATGCTTTACTTCTTTTAGGTAAAGCATATCTGGTAAAACATGATAGTTACTTAGCTGCAAAGACATTACGTAAAGTAATTGAGTTAGATGAGGGGAATATTAATGCATGGAAAGGATATTTTGCTATAATTAAAACTGAGCCAGATTTAGCTAAATTTTTAGAAGTTTGTGGAGAATATAGTGAAGTTTTAGTTTCACAAAATACTGGTGTATCTGATCTAGCTACTCAAGTATTATTATATGAGAAGAGATTTCACGGAACACCAAGATGGAATGATATAACGTATTATTCTGCACTTATACCTGGAACTCCATTAGCAGAGCATTGTGGTCTGTTAATAATTGCGCCTGAGATTGCATTGGAGCGCTTATTAAATTTGACACTTATTGCGGATCAGAATGTAATTAAGAAAGATTCAGATAATGCTAGATTGAAGTTCTCAAAGGCCCAGGCGGCCAAACAGATTCAGCAAATCAAGGAGTCAGTGTATAGCGAATCTCGTGCTGATCATTTATATGGAGATCTTGTGAATGTCACTATGGATGATAAGAAACGACGCCAAATAGAGAGTGACTGGCTTAAATATCGTCATACTGTTTTAGGGTCAATTTCAGATCCAAAGATCAAAGAAGAAAGAGCAGAAATTTTACGTGAAATGGCTGCTGGAATGGTAGTGGTAGAACACGAGCTGCAATTGGCTTGGAGATTATATTTTGATTTGACCGATTTTCCTAAGATTTCCAATATACCAGTGGAATATTTGATTGGATATATAAAGCTCTTTGGTACTACTGGATTGGCCAGTGTATTATATGGATTCCTCTGTTCTTCGTTATCACCATTCCCAGCTGAAGTGGCCGCTGCCGCTAAACAGGCAACTGAGAGTACAAAACAGCGTAAACGTCGCGGCAAAAATAAGAACAATAACAGTAACAATAACAGTAACAAAGAAACAGAAAAAGAGCCAGAAAAGGTCACAGATGATGCAACACAGGAATTAGCAAAGGCTAATTTGATAGATGATACCAAGTCTCTGAAATTTCAAACATTGCCTGAAGATGAAGCTGTTTCAATTATAAGTAAAGGATTTAATGATTCAAAAGATAGTTTCCTTTCTCATAAAATTATGGGAATGTTATACCTCCATATTCAAGAATATGAGGGTGCATTGAATGTATGTAAAGAAGCAGTTGATATGTTGGTTCGTGAAAGGAGAACGACTGGTTTTACATTACCAAATACTAAACAATTCTTTATCCTCAGACTTGCTACAGTATACACTTTCTATGAAGCTCCAAAATACTATCCTGCTGCTACAAAGCTTTATGATAGTATTATTGAATCATTCCCTGATTACACTGAGTGGAAAGTTGGTAAAGGTTTACTTTATATTCAAGAAGGTCAGTTAGAGAAGGCCAAGAAATTACTTACTGCTGCTGTAAATGAAAGCCCTAATGATAATAAGGCACGTTTGGAATTAGCATGGTGTCAGGTACAATCGAGAGAGTTTGAAGAAGGCCGTAAAGGATTAGAAAAGGGTATTGAACTGATAAAAGGTTCAGATCTTAGATCTTATGATCTTAGAGCAGTTTCCTGGTGGAGATTAGCAAAAAGTTATATATATGAACTTGATGAGATTGAGGACTCAGCAAGAGCCAGCGAAATAGCGCAGAAAGCGTATGAATTATTGTTGAAATCATTAAAGGCAAGTAGCTCTCATGCACCATCTTATACTTCACTTGGATTTATTTATAAAGATCATTTTGGCGATGAAAACCGTGCTTTAAAATGTTTCTACAAAGCATTTGAGCTCGATGCTGGTGAAATTGATGCTGCAAAGGCTTTAGTTGAGGATTTTACCTCTAGAGCTGATTGGGATGTCGCTGAAGTCTTATGTGAACGTATTGTTGGTTCAGAAAAGATTCGTAGACGTCTTATGGGATTGAAAGAAGATCGTTCATGGCCTTATAGAATTTTGGGAGTGGCAGCATTAGAGAATCAAAAGGGAGATAAAGCGGTTGAATGGTTCCAGTCTGCTATCAGATTATCAGGAGATGATGTTGAATCTTGGGTTGGTTTAGGAGAAGCTTATTTATCATTTGGAAGACTTGAATCTGCTATCAAAGTGTTCAATCATGCAATTGTAATTGATGCATCACACTGGCACGCAAAGTATTTGTTAGGTGTTGGGCAATATCTTATCAAAGAATATGAAGGTAGTATTAGTACATTGAAGAGTATTTTAGAAGATAGACCTGGCGAAGAGTGTGTTATAATTGCTTTATACGAAGCTTATGTTTCTCTTGCAAATTACTATATTGATGGTGGATTTTACGGAAGAGCTGTACAAGGATGTGCTGATGCCGTAGCATTATTAAAAGAGGCTGCTAAAAGCAATGTGAGATCTCAGAAATTATGGAAATCTATAAATGGTGTTTTAAGAGTGATATTGATTGTACAATCTCATGTTGATAAGTTTCCAGTAGATGATGTTATTGATATAATGAAACAAGCACAGTTACAAACAAGTGAATCCGGAGAGCAAGACTTTATAAAGGAAATTACCAAGATTGATAAGGTTGATATGGAATATATTGATACTCTTAAGCAAAATTCAACAGAGACTGATGTTGATATGATTGCAATCAAAGAACTTCTCTGTGCATTGCTTGTGATGTCTAGTAAAATCTCTATTATGTCATTTGGTAAAAAGACTGCTAGAATTATTAGAGCTTCGTCATGGTATAACCTAGGATTAGCCTGTATTGAAGCTTTCTTCCAAACTGGTACAGTTACTTATCGTGATTCGTCTATTGAATGTCTTAAGAAGGCCTTGTTATTAGAGTCAAAGAATGCGGAGTACTGGGGGGCACTTGGTGTTCTGACTGTATCAGTAAATCCAAGAATTTCACAGCATTGCTTTATTAAAGCCAGTGCGTTGGATTCTAAGAACGGGACAACTTGGATGAACTTAGCAGTGCTTTATTTAAGATATGGCGACAACCAGTTAGCGGAGCAAACTTTCTTGAAAGCACAAAGTATTTCGCCAGATGTTCCGCAATCATGGGTAGGCGATGCTGTGATTGCTTATGATAATGGTAATATTGAGTCGGCCCATAGCTTATTCACCCATGCTTTGGTGTTATCGAACGGTAGATCGCCAACTGCTCAGCTAATGTATGGAATGTCTGTATGCCAAAAGAGAATTGGTGCGAACGATGATAAGGAGGATGTTGGTGTCGCACAAGACTTATCTATGGCTAGTTTTACAATGTCTAGATACTTGAAACAGAAACCAGCTGATATTAGCGGTTTAGAGATTGCTTGTTCAATTGCGGAACGTATTGGAGATTATGAATATGGTGAAGAATTAGCTAAAAAGCTCTGTAATATTTTAGAGTACCACTATGAAACTACAGAAAGTGATATTATATTACAACAGTTTGTTAGAGCAAAGACACAACTTGCTAGATTTAACTTAGGCTGTGAGCATTATGAAGACTGTATTGAAAGTTCAGAATTTGTTCTTGATATTATTGCTGACGATGAGACAGAGGAAGCAACAAAATGTATTTTATCAATTAGAACAGTTCTAGGTTTAACATATTATGGTCTTGATAATTTTAGTCAATCAATTGAAGAATTTAAATTAATTTTACAAAAAGCTGAAGATGCTACAAGTTTTGTTATTTTAATTTCTCAAGCTCTTTATAACTATGGTGATTCTGAAACTAAACAAGCAGCAGTTGATGAACTTTTAGAACATATAGCAGAACATGGAACTTCTTTACTTACTCTTTTCACTTTAGCATCAATTGCATTAATTGAAGACGATAAACAAGTCTTACCTATTGTTAAAGAAGAATTAGAAGGTTTAGGATTAGATGCATTGACAGCTGATACTTACCATAGAGTACCAGAACTTATAGGTCATATTGCAAAACAATTGGGTGAAAATTATAGAGATAAAGAAGTTTGGCAAAGACAAGCTTTACTTTTCCCAAATGATTATTTAATTTGGAGTCATTTAGATTCTATGGTAGCTACTAAAATTGGAGCTAGTAGACAAGCAGCTATAAATACTCAAAGCTTGTCAGATTTATACACAAATACTGGAGAATTAAGATTTATTCAAAGAGGTCTCGTGTTTAATCCAGGTAATTCAAATGGATATTTGGCTTTGGCCAATATCAGTTGAAGGGTTACTAATCCATAATGTTGAATGGTACCATACATATGCATGCAACTGTAGTACGTTAGCTCCACCATCGCCCGGTTCTCTTCGCAGTAGCAACCACTTATCCCAGCGCGGTGTGGATACTGCCTTCTGGTATATTATCAAATGTACTATCCACTGGCGGTCCGGTAGTCTGGCGGTCTGGTAGTCTACCGGTCTGGTAGTCTGGTAGTCTGGTAGTCCACAAGTAGTATGCACAGTTTAAGGATGTCCTTGTTCACAAGAACAAGCACTGAAGCCTGAGACAAAAGAGCCTTATAGGACGTATTTTCTTAGCGCTATAAATAGTACCTGTTTCCCACACATCCCCGTAATTTTCTCTACGCTATATTCTACTGAGGATGCAACGCTCCACGACTATACACCAAACTGATGAGGCTATATCCACGCACAGATTATTCTATCAAATTCCCTGATGAGCCACGTGAGGGCATCGCTTCAAAAAAAAATTAGGGGTATAAAAGGTGCCATAATTACTCATCTATTTTTAGGAAAAAAGTCTACGCTTATAAATCAAAGAATATAGACCAAATGGCTGCACAATACGCTGCTTCTTCTGATTCAGTTCGTCATACTGACGAGATTTATACCTATCTACCGTTAGAATACAAAGTGGGAAATGTTGAAGGTGGCGATGTCAAAGAAAATGGCCTGACCAAGGTATTTCTCGGTGATGTAATTGAGTCCTTGGGCTACTCTAGGGCTGAAGTTTCGACTGAATCAAGAGAGAAATTACTACAAAGTGCTTTTCTAGAAGCAAGTGATGTTTATTCACAAACTGCGCTCTTTAGTTCTTCAGATAGTAATACTTTAGAAGAAAGTCATATACAAACATTAATGAAGGTAATAAGGAATAGTAATTCTACTGAGAAAGAGGTTTTTTTCGGATTTAAAGCTTTAATAGAAATTTCTCTTAATATTCTTGAACATGAAATATCTTCAGAATTAATGGAAATTAGTTATAATAAATTACAAAATTATGATATTTCTCCAAAATTGCGAGCTACTTTTGCAGTAGGATATTTTACATTATATTTATTACTCAATGAAGGATCTAATGTTTTAAATGCATCTGAAGAGATAGATAAATGGCTTTCACAGCTTGATAATGCATCCCTGAGAGTGGTTGAACATTCTGATGAAGTACCAGTAGTTGTTTCAATTTTACATGGTATCGGATGTATTTTATCTATTATTACAGATAGCTTTGAAACAAATGAAATAATTGAACTGATTCTTCCATCAGTATCAATGTATTTATCAGATGAAAATATCCGTATCTCTGTTACTGCTGGCTCATTAGTAGCCCAATGTTTTCAGATGTATCAATTTAGAGAAGATGAGGATGATTCTGATTATCCTTATTATGAGAAAGATGATATATTAGAATCATTGACTTCTATGTCAACTGAGACTTCTAAAAAATTAACTAAAGAAGAACGTAAATGGATACATACTGTATCTCGTTCAATGTTATCAACTGTTGAAAGCCACAAGTCTAAGAATGCTCTTGCTGATTTTATATCATCTGGTGAATCTGAACCTGTATTGTACCAATTTAAGATCAGGAGACGCACTCTGAGTACAATTATACTGATACGTGAATGGGGGTTAATGAATCGTTTGGACCATTTAAGATGGCTCTTTGGTCCATACTTGAGCGACCAGTTATTTGAAGGATATGCCTCTATGCTTAAATCATCTAAGAAAGGAGAGGCACAGAGGCATGAAGCCAATGATGATTCAATTGTTCATTTTGAGAATTCTCAAGACCTCAAGAGTGGGTCAGTGGATAGACGTCAAAGAGACATTGACATTAATAAAGCCCGTTTGGCTAAAATGAAAGAACGCACAGACTTAGATTAGATGTTTGTTGTTTTTACTACACTGTTATAAATTAATAATGATTTTCTACTACTAATAGTATCTATTGTAGAGACTGTAGAGTACCTATATAATGCGCGGCTGTAATCCTGCGCTACTAATCGCAAGTATTGCATATAGTATGTGTAATATCACAAAGCTGATACACAGTCAATTATAACAATATTTTAAACTTAAGTAGTATTAAGGATAATAGAAGCCTAAATATACATTCTTTAGCTTATAATTACTATTATATTTCACTAAAGTTTGGGTAAATTTTGGTGTACATCTTCGAAACGGTAACCCGGGTAGCATCAATTGATTGGTATTTTACGGGTCCAATTATTGTACTATATATAAAATTGACAGAATTGTAAAAGTCAGCAATGAAACAGGTACTTCTTAAATTAGGGGATTATGGGGAACCAGAAACTTCTAATAATGGAATTCTTCTTTTAAATTCTTTTCCATTTGATACAGATAATGGTTATAAAGATATTATTTATAGAGTTACTCTTGCTATATCCGCTGCATCACCAGTTACTAGGGAGGGAGCTATTTGGACAAATATTCCACAAAATAATAGTGATAAATATGATAGAGAAAAATTTTATAAGATTTCAATTGATAATTCATTTCATGAAGATATTTTATTAAATTTAGATATTTATCGTCCTGGTGCTTATTCATATTATGCTGTTTATACTGATGATAATAATAAAGTTTGCTCTACAAGAAGGTACTATATAGTTGCCCAACCGTCGCTTCATGTAGGCGGTGAATATTTATCATTAAACTCAATTTCAATTCAATCTGTTATCTCTAAATGGGTTGGACCGTTAAATAAGTGGGATTCATTTTTTGCTGATGTCTCGAATAAGGGATATAACATGGTTCATTTTACTCCGTTGCAGTATAGAGGAGAATCCAATTCTCCTTACTCCATTTATGACCAGTACGAATTTGACCCTGAATTGTTTAGCTCAACCGAGCAAGTTGTATCAATGGTACAGAATATGAAATCAAAGCATGGTTTACTTTCATTAACTGATGTTGTATGGAACCACACAGCGAATAACTCTGCGTGGATCAGAGAGCACCCAGATGCCGGTTATTCTAAATTAACAGCTCCTCACTTAACAGCGGCGATTGAGCTCGATAAGTCTTTACTACAATTTTCATCTACATTGACTAGCTTGGGATACTCTCTGAATATTAAGTCTGTGGATGAGTTATTATCTATAATGGATGGTATTAAAGTTCATGTTTTAGGTGAACTTAAGTTGTGGGAGTTTTACATTGTGGATGTCGATGCTGCAATTAAAGAATTGAACCAATTGATGAAGGACCCTCTTGCTAAATTTCCAACTGTTGATTTAACCCCAGCGCAATTGAACTCGTTATCAGAGCTTGCAAAATTCGCCAAAGATTACTGCACTGATGGAAAAGGTTTTAGCTTGAGTACAAGATTTGGAAACCGCTTGGATGCGAATAAACTCGCTAGAGTTGTGGTGTCGTATCTTCAGAGTAAGTTCCAGCTCTCTGATCCTTCTACTGATAGCATTGTATCGAATGCTAGAGACATATTAAATGAGATTAATTTGCCCTTGTATAGGGAATACGACGCGGACGTGGCTGCTATATTAGAACAGTTGTTCAACCGTATCAAGTATCTTCGTCTCGATGATCATGGTCCCAAGCTTGGTGAGGTCAATGACAAGAACCCATTAACTGAGCCATACTTCACTAGATTTACAGACCCCAAGACAAACGAGGAAGCGGCTTTAGCAAACAACGGATGGGTTTGGAATGGAAACCCGTTGATTGATTTTGCTTCTGATAAATCCAAGGCATATTTAAGAAGGGAGGTGATTGTCTGGGGAGATTGTGTGAAACTTAGATATGGTTCAGGCCCCGAGGACTCACCATATTTATGGAGTAGAATGATCAAATATACTCAAATCTGCGCAAAGATTTTTGATGGGTTCAGAATTGATAATTGTCATTCTACACCAATTCATGTTGGTGAGAGATTGATTGATGCTGCTCGAGAAGTTAATCCTAACATTTATGTGGTTGCTGAACTTTTCTCTGGTAGCGAAGAGTTGGATAGACTTTTTGTGGAAAGACTTGGAATCTGCTCATTGTTAAGGGAAGCTATGCAAGCTTGGTCTGAGGAAGAACTTTCTCGTTTAGTTCATCGCCATGCTGGAAGACCTATTGGCTCTTTGAAATGGTTACCTTTAGATGATTTTGCATATCCTGCTCATGAAGAACCTGATTTTACTGCATTTACTACAGATAAAGTATCTGAAGTTGAGATTCCTAAACTTCTTACTCACCAAGAACCACATGCTCTTTTGATGGACTGTACTCATGATAATGAATCTCCAGCACAGAAAAGAACAGTTGAAGATACTTTACCAAATGCTGCATTGGTTGGTTTATGTTCTTGTGCTGTAGGGTCTGTGTTTGGATATGATGAATGTTATCCTAAGTTACTTGATGTTGTCAATGAGACAAGAACATATACCTATGGCGATAATGGTATTGGCCATGTAAAGCATAAATTATACAAATTGAGAAGCGAAATGGCTCAGAGTAGTCTTGCCTGGGAGGATCATGAGATGTATTTACACCATGAAGGTCAGTACATCACTTTGCATCGTACTAATGCCAAAACAGGACAGGGAGTTTTCTTAATTGCAAGAACTAAGTTCTCAAATGGTTCAGATGAGAAACTTGAGCCAATAAAGTTACACGGAAGCACAGCCAAACCATTATTCTCTTATGGTTTGAAAAAACTTGGAGAGCCTAAAGAGTCTTCTGAGTTCATTAACCCTATACCAGTTGAAGTAGAGGAGTTACAGAATTCTAAGATTGACAGAAATGATGGCGCAAATGAGACAATTGTGACATTGCCTGATTACTTTCCTCAAGGAAGTATTGCTGTGTTTTCTACTGAGTTGACTAATGTGAATGATGACTTAGATAAGTATTTACGATCCGGTGCCATTGATGCATCTACTGATTTGAATCTCTATGATCTCAATGCTTTACTTTATAAATGTGAATCCGAGGAACGCGACGCAAGTGCTGGAAAGGATGGCAATTATAATATTCCAAACTTCCAACATTTGATTTACTCTGGATTCCAAGGATGGATTTCAGCGATTAAAGAAGTTATCAAATCTAACGATTTGGCCAGTCCTTTCTGTCAAAATATTCGGAGTGGTACATGGGCTTTAGATTTTGTTGTTGACAGACTTGTCAAGTATTGTAACTCTGATGGTATGATCAAGTTTCATGACTGGCTCAAGTCACGTATCGAAACCATCAAAAGTGTACCCTTTTTTGTGAGACCAAAATACTTTGCACTTGTATTAGGAATTGCCTACGAAGCTTGTCGTTTTAGAGCTCTTTCTTTGTTATCGCCTTTGTTCAAGAAATCTACTTTATTCATTCAAGAACTTGGAATGACATCTGTTCAAATGATTGGTGTTAACAAATCTGCATCACTTAATGCTTTTAGATCTGAGCCAAGTATGGCAGCAGGTCTCCCACATTTCAGTTATGATTGGGCCAGATGTTGGGGAAGAGATATCTTTATCTCTTTACGTGGCTTATTGCTAGCAGCCGGAAGATTTGAGGACGCCAAAAAGCATATTTTGGCAGCAGGCTCCGTATTGAAGCATGGATTGATTCCAAATCTTATTGATAGTACCAGAAACCCTCGTTATAATGCAAGGGATGCTACTTGGTTTTGGTTACAGTCGATTCAGGACTATATCGAGTGTGTACCTAGCGGGGAGAGTATATTAGATGAGAAAGTGAAACGTCGTTTCCCTCTTGACGATCGCTATGTGACCTATGATGACCCTGAAGCCTTTAAATATGAGAGTACAATCAGGGAGTTGATTTATGAAGTGTTTGCGAGACACGCTAAGGGATTAGACTTTAGAGAGGCTAATGCTGGACCTATGTTGGACCGTCAAATGAAGGATGAGGGGTTCAATATAAGTATTAATGTTGATTGGGAGACGGGTTTGATATTTGGTGGAAGCCAGTTTAACTGTGGAACATGGATGGATAAGATGGGCGAAAGTGAGAAGGCTGGGAACAGAGGGTTTCCAGGTACTCCTAGAGATGGAGCTGCCGTGGAGATTAGTGGGCTATTAAAGAGTGCTTTGAGGTTTGTTAATGTTTTGATCAAGAAGGGCTTGGTTGAATATAAAGATGTCGAAAAGTCTGATGGGACCAAAGTGTCATTTAAAGACTGGGAGTCTTTAGTGTTGAAATCGTTTGAGAAATCGTACTATGTTCCATTAGACTCTAGCGATGATAAAGATTTTGACGTGAACAGTTCTATTGTGAATCGCAGAGGAATGTACAAGGACTTGTACAGAAGTGGTAAGGAGTATGAGGATTATCAGTTGAGACCAAATTTTGCAATAGCTATGGTGGTCGCTCCTGAGCTTTTCACTCCAGATAGGGCTGTTAATGCTTTGAAGTTGGCTGACAAGGAGATTAGAGGCGTTGTTGGCATGAAGACTTTAGATCCATCAGATTATAACTATAGACCTTATTACAGAAATTCAGAGGATAGTACTGACTTTGCTACATCAAAGGGAAGAAACTATCACCAGGGTCCTGAATGGGTATGGTTAACGGGATACTTTTTAAGAGCTTATGGTCAATTCTGTGAAGGAGAGAGTAAGGAACAATTATATCGTGAGTTAATGCTTCGTTTAGAAGGTCATAAGAAATGGATTAGAGAAAGTCCATGGACTGGTTTAACTGAGTTAACAAATAAAGATGGAGAACTTTGTGAAGATTCTTCTCCAACTCAAGCATGGAGTTCTGGGTGTTTGATTGATTTATTTTATGATTTTTATGAATAAAAGGGAATATATTTCGTGAATAAATTTAAACTGGTTTTAGTGTTAAAATTGTAGTGACATTGTAGATAGGGCTACCCCCTCTAATCGATAATATATATATATGTGATGCATGGCTGATATGGAGCGGCGATAGCAAGCAAGTATGGAAATTAAACCACATTCTGCCCTTATTATTGTTGACGTGCAGTATGATTTCTTACCGCCAAGTGGATCCTTGGCTGTTCAAGGAGGTCTTGATATTATCCAGCCAATTATAAAGTTGATCGACTCGTTTGACTGGGACTTGGTTGTCAATACCCGCGATTACCACCCTAAAGACCACTACTCCTTTGCGTCTAACTGGGAGAAACCCGTCTTTTCTACTAAAGAATTCAAATCGCCAAAGGATAACAGCACACAGACCCACATATTGTGGCCAGACCACTGTGTCCAGGGCACAAAGGGCTGTGAGATGGAGCAGAAGTTGGGCGCTGCCCTATCGCAGTATGGCAAGCAGAAACCCACGGCTGAGGTGTTGAAGGGAATGTTAGTGGACCGCGAGTACTATTCAGCATTTGAGGATACGTGGGGCATTCACAAAACCGAATTGAATGATTTGTTGTCACTGAAAGGTATCAAGAATGTTTATCTTGTCGGATTGGCGTACGACTTTTGTGTGCTTAATACTGGTATTAGCGCAGTTAATGCAGGTTATAATACTACTGTTTTAAAAGACCTCTCAAGAAGTGTTTATGCTGACAAGGAACAAGAAACAGATAATTTATATATAGAAAAAGGTATAAAGATCTCTTACAATAAAATATGAGCTTTAATTCATTATATTACATTATTTTTTTTAGTTTCGTTCTGCAATGAAAGGTCTAGAACACATCTCCATCTAAAGTTTTTCTAAAGACAGAGGATTGATTTACCTCTTTTGGTGCCAGATCTAAGATATCCTTTGGAATATTTAATTCAGGTAAAATATCTTGATATTTGTCGATTAAATTAGCAAAACATCTAGTTAAAAGTTCCCGTGAACGACAAACCAAGTAGATGTTAGTATGCTGAGCATGAAACTCGCTATAATTTAAATGATCAACATTTGCGTTAACTCCAAGATATTCAACGGCATGATTTTGACGATGAAGAGAAATATAATCATCACAGAATTTCACAGATTTTTGAAGAATTTGAAATGTTTGGACAATATCAGATAACATCAAGTTATTCAAGCCAGTATTTATGGAAGAATTCTTTATAATTAATGTAAAAGATGAAAGGTAAAAGTAAAGCTCTAATGCTTTGATTAACTGATAATCTTTTTCATTATTATTTATATTAAAGTATTTGTATATGTTTACTTTTAAGAATTGTAACAATTTTAAGCCATACGCGAATCCCTCTTTGATTAAATCAATAATATAAGTAGACTCAGATGAATCTTTATCCTGAATTGCCAACATGAACTTTGAGCTGATTGACAGTAATGTCAGTGATATGAAAGAGACTCTTTGCTTCTTCATCACGTCTTTGTCTAAGATTTTGACCTTATTCAAGTCTTTATGAACTTCCGCAAAAGAGTTTTGCACTGGTGCATTCTTAGCAGGAACTTTCTTGTTCAACTTGGCTGCCATTCCGTCGACGTTAAGCTGTAAAATTGAGTTTAGGTTCGCGATATACTCTTTGTAGAGCGGACTGAAGTGGGAATAAAAGTCCTCTTTGAAGTGTATAGACATGTATATGAGCTCTCTTATAGCTGTCAAACGCAGTAGCTGATCAGTAGATTTGAGGCCAGTGAACAAGACAGGCAAGTTGACGGACTCAGAGTTGTTGGAGTAGTTAGAGATCAAATGACCAAAGTGTAAGCATCCAAGCTCTATATATGATCTGAAAATCAACACCAGAGAGGTGTAAAGAGTAAGTTTTAAGATAATTGCAAATATCACTAATTTTAATTCGAACCATATATCGAATCCGACCGACTCAGTCTGCGGACTAACATTAGCGACTAAGGATGCCCAACTGCTAATAATATTAGTGATGTTGGAGAGATAAATGATAGTTTTTAAAGAAACTGTGAATAAAAGTAACAGTTTTAAATAATGTCCTAAAAGGATCAAGAAATGCCCAGGATCAAGATGACGACGTAGGAGCTCTTTTGGCGATACGCTGAGTTTTTCATTATCTATCAAGAGCAAATTTTCATTAAACCAAAAGCTGAATATTGAATTAAAGAGTCCAATTCCAACAGAATAGTAATAAAAATATAAAAAGTTCGGATTCACTGAAGGTCTGTGATGTTTTTTAGCTGGTTGAAGAAAATGTAAACTCAGCTTTAGCCATGTATTAGCTAAAAGAATGAAATATAGCCATGATATTAATACATTAATTGCTGTAATTATTGTTGTAGTTTTATTAATTGAAAAGACATTTTTAAAGTTAAAATATCTTAGATCCAAATTATTATAATTTATATTAGATTGAAGGGTCCAAAATCTTCCAGTTAATAGAGCTAAGACAGAGCCCGCCAACACTAAGTATGAGAATACAAACCCACTAAAAGAGCCACAAGAAATCACAAGACTCGGTATGGTAGTAATAGTTAGCGCTAAAGTGACCAAATATTTGAATCTGATGACCAATACCTTTTGGAGGAGTTCTGAGTAGTCCGCCATGGTTGTTCCAGAGCGCTTTTGGCGGCGGTTTGGCTATTATTTTTTTTTTTTCGCACAGTCGGTCGGTGGGGTGGGTCTGTATTTTTTTTTTGTTTTGAGAATATGGTTAATGCAATACGTGCTTAAGCTATGAGCGATTCAGACAGCTATGAGGGTACGTCGCCCAGTAAGCAGTCGAGTATGTCAGAGGAAGAGCGGTTACAGCTAGCACTCCGTCAGATACAGCAGTTGGAGAGCGAGCTATCTGATTTCCAGCAGTCGAGTTACGAGTTGGAGCAAGAGCTAGAGAAAGAGTTAAACGCGCTTGAAGATAAGAACAAGGAGTTGGAGGATAACATAAACAGCAGGATTAAAGAGGCTAATAGCTGGAAGAAGAAGTATTTAGACTTGGAGAATGAATTGAATAGTATGAATTCGAGGAATGAGGATAAATTTAGGACATATAAGAGGGAGCTACAGAGTGTGCGGAGTAAGCTAGTTAATATTGAGATATTGAATGATAACATTGAACAGAATGAGAGAATACTATCGATCAATTTAAATGATTTAGAGACTAAATATAATGACTCTTTAGAGAGAATGGCAATTCTTGAGAGTGATTTAAGTTATAAAGAGGAGCTACTTCTTAAAGAGAAATTAAGTAACCAAAATTTAGAAAACCAGTTTATAGAATTAAAGGCTGAACTTGAACAATATAAGCAGAGGTCTCATCATGATAATGGGAACACAACAATGTCAACAACTGATCTGTCACGAAAAATTCCAAAATCCAACTCTATTAAACAGTTACATAATATGATAGAACAGACTAAATTTATGGAGAATAGAGTTGAGAGTTTACGTAATACTATTAGACCTGCTAAAATGCGTAAAGTTAGTGGTAAAACTGTTAGAGCTGAACCTGTTGATCATCAATCAGATATTTCTTATGATACAGAGAATACAGAATTAGATATATCGGCAGATATGTCAAATTTTTCATCTATTGATAATACTAACACTTCATTTTTTAGTGCTTTAAGTAAATCAGCAACTAATGACAGTTTAAGCCATTCAAAAGCTAGATCAAGAAATGTTAAAAAACCTAATCTTCAAAAACCTCCAATACAACCTCTTAAAGCTAAAGAATTTCTGTCACATTTTAAAGAACCTCTACTGCCACTACCAATGCCTCCACCAGCAGAACCAGCACCACCAGCGACGACAATAAAACTGATAACTGGAGGATCTGTTTCTCAGTCAATGACTTCTGCCTCAGCTGTAAAAAAGATATCATCTACTGCTCATCAATTAGAAACTATAAAAGGATCTCCATCAGCAATACGTACAAAAGACCATAGAAGACAGTCTAGCGGTGGAACTAATAATGCAAAGGCTACAGAGATTAGAAGATTATTCCACAGTCAAAAGAATACCCCAAAACCAAGACGGAAAGGAGGACTTCTTCCAAGTCTACGTAAATTTAACTTGAATGATAAATAATTTACACTATAATAGGGGAAGGAGGTTGCTTATAGTCCTGCTTAGAGTACCACCTTCTTAACAATCTTTTAGTTAAATCAATTGTTTGATCATATGCTGAAACATATTCTGTCAGTACTGATGGACTTATAGATTGAGAAACTTGATGATCAATACCATATGCATCAATAATACATGGAACATCAGTAGCACCGATTGCTGCTTCTGCCAAATCGCTAGGATCAACACAGTTCATATGAAACCGAAAAACTTGAGGGCCAGCCTGTGTATCAGAATCATTAATTACTTGAAATATGAATGATTCAAGTCGAATTTCTTTATCGCATTTACTGCATTGTGGATCCTCAATGAGATGCTCATCATACGCTGTATGATCAGCAATACCAAGATCAGCAGCATTAAGTTGTATATGCGAATCGTCATTTAATGCTGTTGAACTTGTCACTTCACTTTCCAATGTGTTCGCAGGATGAATATCCTCTAATTGATCCGTCTCAGTAGGATCAGGAGGTGAAAAGTCAGCAGGAACGCTTCTAGCGATACTTACTGCACTTCCATTGTTCGGAACGTCAAGGCCATCACCATTAATACTGCGCATGAACAGCTCTGGATCAAGTGATTTAGAAACTAAAAGTTTTGGAATTTCAGTAGGAATGCTGTTGATATCAACCACTGGAACAATATCAGTATGTAATTTATTAATAAACACAGGTAATAGAAAGTTCTCTTTTGCAATATAGTTATAGACAAATATTTTATGAAGAACAAATGCCATGAGGAAATCAACGTGGCGTAATAACTGTGTCTGAAAATCTGATAATTGATAATCTGTAATATTGGAATGTAGTAAAGTACTGAAAAGTGTATATATCTTTACATGTCTCTCTTTTAACATTGTATAACGGGTGAAATTCAACTGTTCAAGAGAATTGGCATCAGGCTCGTCAAACTTGAAATAACCCATCCTACTATGGTGATCTTTGATAACAAAAGAGACAGTCTGAATAGCACCAAATAAAGCCTGTATGTGTGACACAACATCATTCAATAAATTAAATAATGATGTCTTATCTCTGGTATTCATACTTTCATGAAGTTTGATAAAATAACCATCTAATTTATCAAAATATAGTCTGATTCTCAGTGTGAAGTTTCGTAAATCTGCATTAACATTCATATTTTTGGCATTTTTATTAAATACAATAAATCGACGAGGATCTAAAAATTTTGGGCTAAGTATCAATCTATACTTTTTAAACATTGTAAAACAATCATAATGCCAATATTCAACTGCTCTATTCCCTGATCTAAACCTAATCTCTTTAATATGACTTCCAGCTAATAACATTGTACTACAACCCCAACAATATTTTGTAGAATAATCAATATTCTTAAAATCTCGAATATCAAGATTATCATTAGTATAATCAGCATCTTCTTCTCCCTGATGTTCAACTTCATTATCATCAACTTCATCATCATCTCCATTATCACTATCATTATAATAATCTAAAAATGTTCCATGATATACATCACTAGAGTGACTTCTTCTATGCTGCTCTTTATTTTCAAGAAATGTCTTCTGATTAGCTTTCTCTTTCTTATATTCTTCAATAAAGTGCTTAGTACAATAAAGCTTTCTTTTTAGCTCAAAAACTTGTTTATCTGTTGATAAAATTTCTTCACATTCATTACATCTAAAATGATTCTCATGATATTTGTTACCAAGAAATGTTACTAATCCACCTTGTTCAATTGATTGACCACACTCGTAACATGTCTCATTCATATCTTTCTTACAATAAACTGTAGGAAGATAATGTCTGTTAATCTTTTTAAAAGTAAGATAAAATTCAGATGAAGAATCTTGTTTACACTGATGACAAGTTAAACATTTTATATGATATAATTCTCCAGAAGTCTCTTGATAGTACTCTTGGTCTCTGTATAATTCTCCCTTGCAGTACAGACATTTATATTCTTTACCATCTCTTTTTATTCGAATAGATGGCATAGAAGGTATAGGTTTAGAAAGTTGCTCAGAGGCCTTTCTAACCTTCTTGTTAAACAAGTTCATCTACTCCGTTGTTATATAAACCTCAAATAATTATGTATCTAAGACTCTGTGTCTCTTCGCACCTTTCAAAAAAAGATCTGTTGGGTTAGGAGTTCTGTCGGGAAATGAGAAGCTTAAATTTCTCCATATGCAATTTTTTCTGGGTTAAGCGGTACACAGCAGTAATGAGGCCTTTTAGGGTACCGTTACTTAGAAATATCATTCGTTCGGATGTGCTTAATCTAAAATCACAGAACCAGAACATTAGTCTTGCTCATTATTTGAGTGATTTCAAGGGTGCAAAGTTTAGAAGACTGTATTCAACACCCCCAGCTCCGATTCCGAAGACGAAGCGCAGCAGACTTCGAACTAAGATTATTATAGCTAGTGGGATAACTTTAGCTGGTGTTATATTAGTTAATGATGACGCTAGAAATACTTTCATTCACTCAGTTAAAATGGTTGATAGAGTTGGGGTTGTGACTTCTGCAGTGATAAAATGTTTAGCCAAGTATAAAATAATGTTGAGTAAACTGTACGACTCTCCAGAAGAACGCAATAATGAGTTATCTAGATGCCATAAAGAGTGTGCAAAAATTACTTATGATGCTCTTGCGCACAATGGAGGTATTTATATTAAATTGGGACAACATTTATCTGCGCTTACTTACTTGCTTCCCCCAGAGTGGCCAGAAGCTATGATGCCTTTACAGGATCACTGTCCAAAATCTTCAATGGAGGAAATTAGACAGTTATTTAAAGATGATTTTGGGAAAACTTTAGAGGATTTTTTCGAGGAATTTGATGAAGAGCCAATTGGAGTAGCTTCTTTAGCCCAAGTGCACGTAGCTAAGCTTAAAGAGAACTCGAAGAGAGTAGCGGTGAAGATTCAACATCCTAGTCTTAAAGAATTTGTACCTTTAGATTTAATGCTCACAAATGCGGTTTTTAAGACTTTGAGTAAAGTTTTTCCTAAATATGATTTAAATTGGTTAAGCGAGGAGCTTCAGCATGGTATTTATGTTGAATTAGATTTTAGAATTGAAGCTGAAAATTCAAGAAATACTCTGGAATATTTTAAGAATTTTAAATCATTAACAGCGTTAAGAATTCCTGAGGTTTATTTAGATTCTAAGAGAATTTTATTATTAGAATATCTTCCTGGAAAGAGATTAGATGATCTTGAATATTTGGATAATAATCATATTTCTAGATCGCAAGTTAGCTCATGTTTATCTCATATTTTTAATAATATGATTTTTACTCCAAATGTTGGTATTCATTGTGATCCACATGGAGGTAATTTAGCTATTCGTTATGCCCCAAGTCTGGAGACTCATAATAGTCATAACTTTGAGATTATTCTTTATGATCATGGTCAGTATAGATTCGTAACTACTGAAATGCGGAGAAATTACGCGAAGATGTGGTTGGCATTATTGGATGGGGACTCAGAGAATATCAAGCTTTACGCCCAAAAGTTCGCTGGCGTAACTGATGAGCAGTTCCCTCTATTTGCTGCGGCGATTACTGGAAGAGATTTTGATAATGCTGTTAATAATGTGAAATCAAAAAGAAGTCAGGACGAAATTGACAGAATGACAGCTCAGTTTCAATCTGGAAGTTTATTAACACAATTAATGGATTTATTACGTTCGTTACCAAGAATTGTTTTACTCATTCTTAAAACAAATGATTTAGTACGTAATTTAGATGAAAGATTACAATCACCTAATGGTTTAGAAAGAGGATTTTTTATTATGGCTAATTATTGTGCTGGAACAGTATTTTATGAAGATAAAGAAAATCTAGATAATAAATATTCAAAATTTTCATGGTATTGGATAATAGGTTATTTAAGAGCTTGGTCAAAATATGAAAGTCGTATAATTCAATTACATTTATATGATTTTGTTGTCACTTTACGCCAAACTCCTGGGTTTGTGTTTAATGCTTTTCTGTATATAATATAGTGTGACGATTAAGTACTTTAAATTGTAATTCATATCTTCCTCCCTCCCGGCTAACTGGCTCAGACTTTACTTCTCACTCGCTCCCCGCCATAAAAATTGCATCATAGGTGGGGAGCCCCGGTGGTTGCTCATCATACTCATCGGTCTATGTGCCAAAAACCATACGACCCCCCCCATAAAATTGCCACAGTTTAATATTTTCTTTTTACCTGCTTTTAGCTAGTATCTAAACTATATAAAGGTATTTAAGACTTGATAATCTTGATTTTAGTATTTTTGGTTATAAATTTATTTTATTATATCTAGCACAGGCCGGTGGTTGATTTAAAGAGCACTAAGGAGTTAATGACAATCTTAAATTCTACTGATTCAAAGGTTGACACAGTTCGTGTAGTGAACACAATTTCTACCACAACATATAAATATCCATTTAAGGGTGATTCATGTCTTTGTTATCCTGCTAATATAAGTAATAATCATTGGCAGCTTCGGAACCTGGCGATGTTTAGTTCAAGTGATAGTTCCCGTATATTTTATACTAATAAGAATTCAATAAGTTGTATTGATTTAGAACAAGAACAAGATGAAAATGATAAATTAAGTAAACCTTCAAATATTGATACTCTGTTTGCTCCAAAATGTTTTGCAGAAAAAGATGGGGTGATTGTTAGCGGTGGTATGATAGATACTGACAAAGGACCAGGACTTCTTCATGTTTACAATGATAGAACAGGTACTAGTGTGAATCGTGATATTGGAGATGCTATAAATAATTCAGTTACGTGTACAGCTAAATCATCCAATCAGTATCATTCATTTGTTTCTAATAATGATAAAAATTTATATTCTATTGATATCGGAAATGGAAATGTTAAAGTTGACAGTAAATTATCAGTAGGGATAAAGCTAAATCATGCATCACAATCAAATGATGGTAAAACTTTACTTGTTACTGGAGATTCTAATGAAATTGGAATTATTTCTACTAAAACTAATAGTGTGGTTCATAAAGTACGGGTTAATACAGATTTATCAGATTGTGGATTTGCAATAGATTTTCATCCATCTGATGCTTATTTTGCATGTGTATTTCAATCAGGAATAGCATTCATTTATGATGTACGGAATTTAAGTAATGCTATACAAGTATTTAGATCTACTAGACCACAACAATCATCAGAAGGTGCTTTTCGTCATCTTCGTTTTACATCTGGAACAGGTGATGATTATTTATTTTTGAGTGAACATCAAGGTAAAGTTCATATAATTGATGTTAGAGATTTTGATAATCATAAAATATTAACTATTCCTACTACATATGAAAAGAATCATGGTGCAGCTGGTAAGGTACCAAGAGGATTACTACATCATCGTAGTATTGGTTCTCATCATAGATATAATCGTGTTTATAGATCATTTTATGGTGTACCACCACCATCTGCTCCAGGTGAGATGCCAACATTAAAGCATAGCTCTTTTTATGAACCGTCGATGGGTATGGATCAGCCTGTTGTGAGTGATTTTAATACTATGAATACGAAATTAGAAAAGAGAAACTATAATTTTAGTAAGGATTCTAAATCAAAAGAAGTTTATGATTTAGAACAATATAGAGATTCAAGATATGATATTTTAGGTATAGATTGGGTAACTGATCATAGAGGATCTCAACTATTAATTGCAGGACGTTCCTCATTGTCAATATGGAATTTGGATACTTGGAAACGTAGGGGATTTTCACATTATGAGTTTTTATAAACTGAAAAATGTATATATAATGAACTAATGATTATTACGAAGTTTTGATTTATTTATTCACTGTAGCTAATTTTGGTTTTAACCTTTTATTTCTTAGTTTATAACGGTTTTATCTATTATATATTATTTACGACGTGCATTGTTTAGCGCGTACTGTTAATCCTTGTAATTACTAGTTATACGCATTCTATTCTTAAATAAGTAATAATGTGTATGTAGTAATTAGTGTGAAACGAAAAAACACCCCAGCCTCCAAAATGATCATCCGTACTTTTGATAAAACCATCCGGAAAGGGCTAAAGCGAAAAATTCATTAATTATGGTAAACCGAACAACTAATGAAGAACAAAAAAAAAAGAAAGATTTCGGTAATCTTCTATTTAGTCGCCAAGCATAAATTATTCCAATTAGAATATAAATCAGGAAGAAGTTGAAACACAGTATATGAAACTACACTAATTCCTTTCTTTTTAAATTTCGAACTTAGACGTTAATCGGCTCTATGTATACACATATTTACAATACTTGCATATTGCCTGATAATTAGAAGGTTCCATAACCTCATTATTACTACTACAAAAAAGTAAAAATCAAAACTTGTCTATAATATAGGTTTCTGGAACTGAATGCAAGAAGAACAGTAATAAGGTTCAAAGGTATATAGTAAAAAAAGAAAGAAAAAAAAACGTTAAATAATTATCATAAGTCATGTCTATTCTAATAGACTCCAATCCGTTGATTAATAACCTCAATTTGCCTCTTGTCAATTCCACGCTCTTTTTTGCCAAATAATGATGACAAAAATGACCAAAATCCGCCTTTCTTTTGACGTTTAGTATTATTTGTAATAACAGGACGACCGATGTTAACTTTAACACTTTGTTTAAGTTCTTCATGTGTAGGTAAAGCCAATGATTCATCCGCTCTTAAAGTATCCTCAAGCAGAAAAACAGCTTTTGGATTGGCTCTCAGATTAACTGATACCTTGGATTGTTTAGTATTTAAAGGACGATTAAATTTAGCATCTCTTGGAGTTGAAACTTCAACAATTGAAGATAATGGTAAAGCATTACCATATTCATCAAATTGTTGTTGAAATACTGTAGGGCTAGGTTTATTAAGAGGTGAACTTTCTGGCAGTGTAAGTGGTGTAACTTCAGAACCAGAACTTTGTTGATTTGGTCTATCAAAAGTCAGATATCTATCATCATATTCTTCATCAAGTTCTAAATCATCTGATAAACCTGGACTAGCTCCTCCAAGCAGAACGCAAGAATCTTTTCCAATAAGGTAAACTTCTTCAGGATTTGGTGTTTCATAAGGATTAGCAATTGAATAATTCAATGGATCCTCACGACGAACAGTCTTTCTAGATTGTCTTGAATTCAGTTTATGTGAAGAAGACAGACGAGCGGATCTAATACTTCTACTTGATCCATTATTTTGTTTTTGCAATAAAGTACTTTGATGACCAGATTTAGTATGATAACCAGAATTAGCATGTTGACTATGATGACTATGATGACTAGGATTTGGACTTCCACTAGCATAGTGATAGCTCATTCTATGATTCTGATATGATGGTTTTGGAGTTAATGCTTTCTTTTCAGTATACATTCTAACTCTTTGTTTATCATAATTAGTTTGAACATCTTGTCTCTCACGAGGTCCCACATGTATATGTTTTTGATGAACCAGAGACAAAGCCACAGAGTGCATATTTATTGACATAGAGTCAACAGATTGAGGTGAACTCACATTAGAATAACGACGAGTCGCTTTTGGACCAGGAGGAATCAGACGTGCACTCTCTCTATGAACTCTAGCACTTTTTGAACTTTTTGATGATTTAATAGTTGCTGCTCCACTAATAGATGCTCTTAATTTAGCAGATCTCAGTGATTTTGGATTAAAATCCAGTAAATCTTGATAATCATAATTATTAAATTTTCTTTCTAAAGCCAGTTGATGTGATTCTTCATCTTCAAAATATGAACCATCCATAACCAGAAAACGTGGCAGGGCATAATCCATTTGTCGCTTACTCAGTGAACGCGACCGAATAGAATGTGCTGCCATATTTAACTGTATATCCAATAAGTTAAAGTAAATCAACTATTTGGATAATTTTAGTTACGAGAGTAAAATGGTTAAATTTTTTTTTAAAAAAAAAAAATAGAGGTATAAAGAATATAAATGATTTACCAGGAAAAGGGGCATATAAAAAGGATTCAATAAACTGTACCGCTCAATAATGCACGATAAGGATCTGCGCACTAACGTTAGAGTTGTGCCTACGGACGTAAAGCTGAATAAGTAAGTAAGTCAGTTAGCGTCTCACATTATTAGTCTTAATAGTTTGTATTTTAAATTTCCTTTTTGAAAAAAAAAATTATAAATTAAGTTTTACTTAAGTTTATATGAATATGTCTTGTTTAAACTTCAATAAATTGTCTCATAATTCAATATTGACAGTAAAAATTAGATTCTTTTAATTATTTTATTAAATAATCAATTAAATATTTTTATTTTTCTCCTTTTTCCTTTTTTGAATTATTTATTGTTTGCATTTCTTGGACTCGTATTTTCCTTTCTTCTTCCAAGTTCTCGGCCATATTAGACACCGACCGGCCTAATATCATTTTGGCAGGGGACCTCTGCAGCAATTGATACAAGCTTACATATGAATACAGTTTCATACATATTTAATACATATTTAATACATAAAAATACATAAAAATACATATAATTGCTGATCTTCATTTGGTATCTACATATAGAACAATAAATATATTGAAGTAACGTAATAAAAACAGATTTATACTCTATGTTTTAACAATAAATAATACGGTAATAATAAAAACATTTATATGTATTTATTTATCTTCCAAGACACTGTTCATTTATTTTATTACTATAATATTATCCTTGCATAATCTCGAGTTCATATTGTTATATATAGCTAAGGGATATGTTAATTCCCATTTTAGTCCTTCCCAATTGGGGGAAATTGACTAGTGCTGTTTTTTTTTTTTTTTTTTTGAAAGCTTAAGATATTGATCTACCTGATAATTGAGTAGCCAACAAATCAAGGAAACAAAAAAAAAAAAAAAAAAAAAGAAAAGCCTATTAAAATTGACAGTTTAAAGTGATAGTTTCCTTATTCTTATCCCCCCGCCTCCATATTATTATAAAGTAGCTTTTAGTTGCAGATACTAACTTACGATTGAATTGTATTCTCTTATTTAATATTGTATGTTCTCCGAGCATACACAGTTTTACTTTATCCTCAATTAAAAAAATTACGTTAACTTAAATTTATGTACCATCATCATGTTTAACCCATTACTACTAGTATATTAAAAAGGGTTTCATAATTGGTGATATTGATTATAATATGTACTTAGAGTCAATAATAGAGTAGCTAGTACGCTTATGTTTGTTTCAGTTCCTGCTTCTCCTTTTTAGATAATTTATTGATTCATTAAGAACAAAATCAGTTCATATGTAATAATTATGTCTCATTATTTTTATTATTTTAAATAGTACTATTATTACTATAAGGTATATAATTTTACACAGTTTTTATTTTTAAATCCGATGATACTTAATAGTATACATTATAATGTACCTCAATATTGTAAATTTGAGTGTAATTCAAATAATTTACGCATGAAATTTGCTATTATTATTATATAAGGCTAATTTTGAATTTTTTCCTTTTCTGAAACAGAGTACTATTTAGTATATGCTCCCTGTCAACTACTAGCATGCAGCATGTGTAAAATAAAATCAAAAACAAAAAAATTCAATTTTAGACTATGTTGGGACTAATTATTAATATTTGTGAGTCCTAAAACATCCAAGAATCTTCCTCGAGAAGTCGTACCTTTTCATCTAATTCAATTGGATCTTCTTGTTGTCTCTTTTCTTCTCTCATATTATCTAAATATCTTTCAAATTCTGCATCCATTTCTAAAAATCCTTCAACTTCAATTGGCATTAATTCTTCAACAAAATCATAACTATGACTAAATTTTGTAGCTAATTGTTTAGTTCTTTGTCTAATATTTGCACTACCAAGTACTGAATCTTTTGTAAATCTAGGTATACTATCATTCATACCAGGTGCAAGATGTAACTTTTTTAATCCTCTAGAGTCTCTATTATCAGATCCTGAAAAGTCACTATCACGTCTATTTAATTCCTGATGAAGACTATCTTTATCATAACCTGGTAAAGAAATTATAATATCAGATAATTTAGTATTTCCATGATCTCCGATTAATTTAGAGTTACCATTAGTTACCTTATTTGATGACCCCCAAGTAACCTTAGATTTCTCTCGATAAATCGTATTAAAGATAAAACTAGAAGTTACTTGTGCATGGTGAATAGCATTGATTTTTGACTCTCGTATATTTTTACCATTATTAAATACAGCCAGCTCGTATGCTACTAAATCACCTTCATTCTTACCCCTAAGATCTGATCCACCACCACCACCACCATCCATACCACTCCTTCTGATCAATAAACCACCAGTCTCAAAAGAATCATCAGTCTCATGTCGACGTTCTCCTCTACCCAATTCTCGACTGGCCTCACTAGAACCCCCAGATCGTAAACTCAACCCCAGTATATCACTGTTACAGCTAAGCTCAGGCATCGATACTTCGTTCTTACACAGACACCTTGCCCTGCCGTCTCACTAATTATCTTTAAAAATGTAAATATTTACCGTCACATGATATACATAAATAAGACTACAAATATAATAATATAATATAATATAATTTAATCACGATTACGACTTGGCATCCATCTTTGGTATACAATTTCTGTAATGATGTAGCTCTGTAGTAGTGCTGTAATTGCTTGAACGGTGTTGGAAAGGACTATATTTGTCGTAAGGCGCGCATGCTCCTCCTTGGACGGCGGAGTAACGTAGACTAGCACCAATGTCTTTCTCACACCATTAACTACACGACTTAATCTAGAATATTCAGCAAAAGACAATCCCCCATTCTTTTCTGTTGATGGGATAACTTGGACGCAATATTGTGCATGTGAGATTGGCGGACCTTTCTCATATAGTAGATACGATACACCAAATTTAACACCAGATCTCACGCACCATCCATTTGATCTATAGTAATAGTAGACAGCATAGTTTATGATAAACAAATCATCAGCACTCATTAAGTCAGGAGTTGATGACATATGGTACGAATTCCAGCAATCGTACCATAGTTCATTAATTGATAATTTCACGCTAGTTGCATGTTCACGAACCACATGAATATCATCACATATAGTTGCTAGAAACATTGCCTCTACTGGCATCAATTGCATATATTCTAATTGCTGGAGAATCTTAATACTGGAACTGCCAGCAGTCTCAGTCTTGATTACTTTTATATCATCATCTCTTATTTCATAATCATCATATAAATGATGAATAGCATCATTTTCAATTTGGAACGTTCTGAAATCCAGATTCTTCTCCAATTTCGAATTTAGTGATAGTATCTCATCATTGGCAAGCTTCGCTTTAACATCATCTTTTGAAGAGATCGCATCCGATAACTTCTGCTCAGCATCAAGAATCTTTTTCTCAATGCCATCTCTCATTAACTTGAACTTGCGTCGTTCTTCACGACGAAGATCCGTTATTTCTTCGACAGCGAGATCTCGCTCTTTGTACTCAGTGTCCAACCGTAACCGTCTCTTGGTTCTGCCATACCACGTAGGTTCTGATCTGCTTAGAATACCTCTGCCAAAAAAGCCACGTCTCCAGAGCTTTAGAGCATCGCAGTTAGAGCTATTGTCAGGAGATACTTTAACCTTAAAAACTCCATCCAAGTTAACGCTAATAACAATAGATTTCAGCGCATCAAATGGCCCTTCAAATGACTTAATGCTAGAGCGACTCTCAATTATACGTGATCCATTCAGCACAGTCAATGCTGACAATCGCCAGTACTCACTAATATAGCAAGCAATAAACCAGGCCCACGACCCTGGATTATGACCCACAAGTGTAGGCATAGCCTTCATCTCCATATCATTGTTAATTACAATTTCAACAGGTAAAGGATCACGATACAATTGTTGAATCTTTCGACGATTAAATTTACTCATAGCTTTTATTCAATGTTTATTGTTTTTTGTTTTCTATATTTATATGTCTTATTATGTTAATACCTTAAGTTCTGATTCCGTAATTATCAAACTTTGAATAAAATAAATTGTTCAGATACCGTTGTAGTCTATTGAGAAATCATTGCTCACACAAAAGATTCAAGCAATAAAATAGTTATCATCAGAAAAATTTATTCAAAGATCTTTTTATTAGTAAACTTACTTGTCATTGTACCTCAGAAAGATGATGGACAACTTACTTCCAAAAAGAAAAATAAAAATTTTTTCTCGGTTTTTATATTGCACTTTCAGTATACCACTACTGCGGGCCATATCGTACACTACAATAAAAAGAACGAAAAGTTTCCATATTCACTAACAAATTTACCAGTCATCTCCCTCATTTTCGCTATCACTATCAAATTTACCCATTTTATTACGGATAGCCGCTACCAAGTCATCGCCAAACGCACCTGATTGAGTAGGGGCTGGAGAAGCAGCGGAAGCAGATACAACAGTAGCAGCAGTAGCAGCACTTGCGGCAGTGGCAGTAGTTGTAGCAGAAGTTTCTGGAGTTACCAGATTAGCTAAAGTAGATGCAGATACCAGAGCACCAGGATTTTCACATTCTACAATATAAGCAGCAGGGACCCATCCCTCTTTAGAAAGATCAAGAGTTTTAGCTAACCACCAACCATTATTTTCCTTTTTAGTAATGTAAACAATTTCATTTACATTAATTGGTAATTCAGTAGCTGCACCAGTACCTTGGAAAGTATAAGCAGCCTTATAAGTTGGATAATCTGGAGCTGCAGGAGGAGCAGGAGGAGCAGGAGGTGGAACAGTTTGTCTAACTGGCTGTTGTTGTTGTCTAACAGGTTGAACAATAGGTTGAACAGTCTGCTGAACAGCTGGCCTCACTTGAGCAACAGGTTGAATAACAGATTTCCGTGATGGTGGGGTAGGAGCAGCTTTCCGGGTCTTTGGTCTGACAGGTGGTTTTGGAGCAGCAGGTTTTGAACCCCTATTAGGACGAGGTGGAGGAGTTCTTCTATTATTAACTGGTGGTGCTGGTGGTACCTTGTGAGTTCTGGTGTGATGCACTGGTTGTACTTGCTGAACAGGTTGAGATTGATGTACTGGTTGTTGTGTCAACACTGGTGGAGGTGGAGGTACTTTATGAGTAGATACACCATTCATAGAGTTACCAAATGTTTTTGTTGGTGTTGGGTTATAGTTCATAGCTTGTTGAACAGACGCACTTAATGCTCCTGGGTTGGTCTTGTATGGATATTTGACGTTACTTGGTTTGGCCTTTGGCTTCTTCTTAGATACAGAGTTTGCAGGTAATCCTTCTGGAACCATAATTGTAGCAGATTTATAATTGTCATAATTCTGAGGAGCAGTAGGACTTATTTGTGATTTTACTTTATGGAACTTACTTCCTGGTTTCTTTCTATATTCGATTATTGGACCAACAGTAACTTGAACACCACTATTAACCTTTTTCAAGTGGGTGACAAATTCTGTTTTCAAGACACAGTTGACAAAGTAATCAGGACTATTGTTCAGAGATAAGTTAATTGACATCCAATCATCTTGTAAATTAGTCATTCCAATTGCACGGATATTTGAAGCAGGTATAGTAACTTCTTTCACATACTTTTTCTTATTCTCAACTATTACCTCTCCAACGATATAAACATTGGATTCTGTAAGAATAATGACTCTTGGTAAACGAAGAGATGAACGACCGAACTTGGATTGTAAAACTTCTCCACGACACGAAAATATAACTTTTTCAGAAATACCTGCTTGCTTTACAATAAGACGACCCAATCCACTATAATCATTACATGCCAAATAATCTCCTAAATATTCACGAGAACCTAACATTGACATACGTCTTCTTTGTTTACGAGAACCTAATAATCTTGTACCATAATCACGTAATTGAGCATATTGGTTACCATCCTTACGTTCACGCCATAATCTTTGGAAAACAGTTGCAGCATGGGTCTTTCTCCGCAAATACAGACGCCAAGCTCTTTGTATTCTGGCTGCCATATTATGCCAATATTTGTCCTTCATTGTTTCTAATGCGAATAATGTTTCTGGACTTTTAATAAAAATCTTTGTCACACCCATTTGGTACTCTGTAGCTGGAACAGAAGAGTCCTGCAAAATTTGTTGACATGCTCCTTGGGCATCACCTTGCCAAATATAATCACCAGCATAAGAACACTTTGGTGAAAGTAAATAAAATCTTTCAGCAAACTTTTCAAAAGTAGTACGGTAAGCAAAACCAGCTCTTCTAATACGCACATTTTCTTTCAAACCTAAATATTTAACTTGATGTAAAACCTGCTTCTCATCATATTCAAGAGGTCCTTTCCGTTGATTTGGTTTAATTGTACGGATATATGAAGGTGTAGATTGTGACAATGTCTCAACCAACAAGTTGGCAGAAGTCTTAATTTTGTCACTTGCAGTTGTTGGTTTTCCACGCTTGTTTGTTTGTGGCTTGTAGTTAGGACCAAATAAAGTTTGGGATAAGAAACCGTTTTGGGAAGTTTCCACTAAAGATTGTAAATCTTTCAACATTTGATCCTTATTCTTATCAGTCATGTGTGAAAGTTCATAATCCACATCACCAGCATAATGTTTGATGATAAACTTAGCAGAACGCAATTCAAAATGTTTGTTAGAAGAAACCATATTTAATCTTTGACTGAAAGAACTGTCAGCTGCTTCAGAGTCAGCGTGAGCGGTGGCACAGGCATCATTCAAGGCAGCGAAAATACCAACTGGACGAACACTTTCAATTAAGTCACATACAATCTTATTATTGAAATAATCAATTGGTTTCCACTCAATTTGCTCACGAACATACTCATCTTGTTCAGCCTTCAAAGTCAATTCAATAAAAATTTGTTGAAGTTTTTCATTGACGTAATTGATACATAATTGTTCAAATGAGTTATGCTCAAAAATTTCAAAACCATAAATATCTAAAATACCTATAGATGTAGCCTTTGGTTGATTTAAAGTATTTAATGACTTATTAATACGATCAACTAACCAGTCAAAAAGATTGCTATAAATCCCCTTCGCTAAAGCATCTCTCACAGCAGTAGCTTGAACAATATTTAATGGAATATGGAAAGTTTCCGCACCTCTTCCAGGGGTTTCCATTGTTCTTTCTATAATAGATTTTATTAAATGCCCACTTTCTACTCCTAAAAGGTATGATACAAAATCAGTAACTGATGTATCAGCAACTGTAGCATTTTCTTCTTCATTAAAGGTAAAAGTAATATTACCAACCCATAAAACAGCAGCTAAAACTTTAAAAACATCATCTTGTTCAGTTTGTGATAAACCAATAGTAGTCATAGCTTGAAGGGTCTCATTCCATTCTTTTGTATCATCAATAGAGCTCACATCTGTACATGTTTTGGTAAATCTATAACTTTCTGGGCCTTGAATACCGAATTGACTTCTGTAATGTTCTGGTGCATTTTTAGTTAATTGATAGAAAATATGAAAATTACGTTCATTATCAATTTGTTGAACTACTCTATTTTTCTCCAATAAATAATTGGTAATATTACCAGAAATTGGCTCAGATTTCAGATTGAAGTTAATCTCTAAATATTTACCAAAACGGGATGAATTATCATTTCTTAATGTTTTAGCATTTCCAAATGATTCCATAATTGGATTAGTAGCTAAAACCATATCTTTAATTTGTTGAATAGAGTCGGAATGTGATCCACCGGATACTGTTGATATATACTGCATTATACGCTTTGCAGCTTCAGTTTTACCAGCACCAGATTCTCCTGAAATAATAACACATTGACTTTCTTGATATGATTTTAAATTATAAAACATTGATTCAGCTATAGCGAACACGTGTGGGGCAACTTCTAAACGATTTCTACCAACATATGATTCTAATACTTTATCAGTATAAATTCCTAAATCTTTAAATGGATTAATTGAAATTAAAACAGGACCAATAAATGTATAAATAAGTCCTGCTTTAAAACGTTGCATTAAATTAGCATTAATATCATTATCAGTAATATTTTTCAATAATGTTAAATCAGATAATCCAACTTCTTTAGCTTTACTAGTATCAAAATGGGCTTTAGCTATATTAGCCTTCTTAGGAGGCTCAGCACGTCTGGCTCCACGGTTTCTTCTCGTGATAGCCATCTGATCTGTACTTTTCTAGAAAGAAGGTTGTTCTTGTGGCAAACGACGATGGTCGTCTAAGAAATAGGAGACTGAATAATAATTGTGTGCAAGGGCTACGAACACGAGGCATTGCCCCGAGAGGTCCGGCATACTGGCCCACTCTGTCGGTGCAGCTACGGCGCACTACGCTGGCGCTGCTGCTACTGCTGCAACTGCAGCGCTACTGCTGCAACTGCAGCGCTACTGCTGGTACTACTGCTGGTACTGCTGGTACTACTGCTGGTACTGCTGGTACTGCTGGTACTGCTGGTACTACTGGTGCAACTACTACTGCCGCCGCTGGCACTGGCACTACTGCTACTACTGCTACTGCTACTACTGCTACTACTGCTACAAGAGTCACTATTAGATATTTGGCTTTCCCCCAAAACAAACGTATATATTACATAATATTAAATATTTAAATTAACCCAGTTTGCGGCCTCCTCTTCAGATTTGAAATAAAATTTATAAGGTTCAATCTCCTTCTTTGATTTGTCAATCACTAATAGCTTAGCGTCAGATTGATCATATTCGAGATTATCCAAAAAAATCAATGGAGCAAATTTAATAAATGATTCAGTACTAGCAGAAAATCTAGTTATCACTAAACACATATTTAAAAGAATTAAACAACAATCCATTACTTCGTTAACTGCTTTACTTTTATATTTCACATATGCATGTTTCTTATAATGAACATCAGCTCTTTTAACTTCAAGATTTTGAATTCTTGAAATATAAGCTCTAGTAACTGCTCTATCAAGAATAGAATGTAATTGAAAACTATATTTATCAATTAACATTGAAGTTTGAAAAACAATATTATTTTCTGGATCTTTTTTATCTAATAATTTTTCTAAACCTTTCATAATTTCTTTTGTTTGAATCATTTGATAATAAAATTCACCAGATAATAATTTCTCAAATTTTGCAGAATTTTGTTCACGTATCCAATTTTGAAAAAATGGAACAGTTTTCATTTTATCAATATCTTGTAAAAGTTCAGATTCTGCTAATTTCACAAGATATTCTTCATAAGCATAATATGATTTATTTATCCAACCTAAATATAATCTAAAGAATTGATTCTTAATAATCATACCTTGATCTGATAAAAATCTAGTCATTGGTGAAAGTAATAACCTTTTATGAATTTTTCTAAGTTCTTTAACTGGTTTAAATATAAGATCATAAAGTTTTTCATCAAGTTCATCAGGTCTATCCTTAGCATCATGTAAATATTTTTCTCCAATTTTTAAAAAATCTGAAGCTGAATCAACAAAAAATTGTTGTCTATGTATAAGTTCAAATATTCCAGATTGTACTTTTTGTGTAGTTCTATCAAATTTTGCAAGATCATCTTTATCAAGTTTCCAATATTGAATCCATTCTTGACAAATATAACCATAATTATCATCTTCTAATTCTTGTACAGTTCTAATAATTTTAGATTTCATTAATGATACAGCCTGCTGTTTCATTGAAATTCTAATAAAATTATTAAATCTTGTAATACTATGAATATCACCATCAGAAAATGCACAATTAGAGCACATCATTTGTTTACCTGATTGATTTAAAAATGCACTAGTTAAATCTTTACCTAAAAGTTTCAGATTGCATATCAGACAAATACAACATTCAATATGCCATTTACTTTTAGATTTAATTTCTTGAACACACAGTTGAATATTAATATTTTTTGAACATCTAGCACAAATAGATTCTTCTTCAATCCATTGTTCTAATTTAACTGTTATTTGAAATTGTTTACGTTTTATTGTTGCATTCTCTAATGCATAAGAAATTGAACGTAAAAGATTAGTACTATCTTTAATAGCGACAAATGCTAAAAGTCTTTGGATAATATAAGACATAATGTCTAACATTATTGTACATAAATTATTAACAGAATGAACAATTTCTGATTTAATATATTTACCATCAATTGGTGGTAAAATCAGTAAACGAAGTAATTTACCAATTAATTGATAAACTTTTATTGCTTCATCTTTAACTCCAACTATTTGTGCAAATAATGTTTCTTCATAATCAACCGTTAAAAATACAAAATATTCTAATAAATTAAATAATTGTTCAATGTCACAAATAATAAGACCAGCAACTTCAAGACTTTTATGTTTTTGTCTAGCTAAACAACAAAGTTTAAATGCATTTAAAGCATTTTCAAATGATTGAAAATAAATATTTGTATTGGAAACTAATAATGAAACTGTCTCATGATCATTAACCGCATTTAATGAAACTGTTAATTGGTATTTATCCTCAAAATCTTTAATCTCTTCATTTGAAACAGAAATTTTAGAAATTAATGAAACTTTTTCTAAATTATTTATACTATTATTTTCTTCTGATTCTTCTATTACAAAAGTTGTTTGTTGTTCAATTGATTGATCCAGATCTATTGATGATACTTTAGATTTGACAGTTGAACCTCTAGTTAACTTTGAACTATCATTAGTAGATAAAGTACTCGCTCGACTTATACTATTATTACTAATATTATTAGCCTTATAACTAGTAATACTAGAACTTCGTATTGAACCGTATCGGCTAAATGCCATACTGTGTCTAACTCCTACGTTCCCGCTATCTGAAGATGGCCTCGCCCGCTAATATCTCCCTCTCTAAAACGGCACCGGGGCTCCAAACGGCGCGCACGTGATATGTGGCAATAGGCGTAACCAAGGAGCGGGGGCGCTTACTAAAGGGCAGCGGGCTGAGGATGAAAGCGTTTCCAGACATCAGCGCTGCGGGCGTCGAGTCAGCCAAGGAGAGATTGTACCATTGGTCGTTAGCTCACGGGTTAGTTATGTACCCTGTTGGGTTTAAATCTTTTGAGGCTGGTTTGGCTCCTGTTACTTTATATCCTACGCCGATGCCCAAGGCAGCGGTAGAGAAAGCTATTAGTGTTCAACAGGGATTTAACGAACTTTATGCTAAATTATCTTGTGACTTAAATTGGATGAAAGATATTATGAATTTATTAACTGATCTTGATAAAGAGTTCACTGGTCGTCTTTGGGATACTTATCTTAAAGCTGAGTCAATTGGAATATCTCAATCAATTTCTTTAGGTTTAGTTAGAAGTGATTATATATTTGATAAAAATGTTGAAAAGTTTAAACAGGTTGAATATAATGCTATATCAGTTTCATTTGGAGGGTTATCGCCAAAAGTTTCTGGATTACATAAGTACTTGAATAACAGTGGATGTTACAGTAACGACGGATCAAAGTACTATAAAGATGAGGAATTGGCTAGAACGGACGCTGCTGCTAAACTCGCTGAAGGATTAGCTGATGGTGTTGAAATTTATAATAAAACTGAACAGCTGAGTAAAACAATTGTTTTAGTTATTGTCCAAAATGCTGAACGGAACGTTTTTGATCAAAGACACTTAGAGTATATATTATTAGAAAAATATGGAATTTCTAGTCAAAGAGCTAGTCTTAATCAAATTTCAAATATTACTAGAATTGATAAAGAAACTAAAAAAATTTATTATTTACCAACTAATCAAGAAGTTTCAGTTATTTATTATAGATCTGCTTATGGACCAGCTGATTATCAAACTGATGAAGATTGGAATGCTCGTTTAATTATAGAAACATCAAAAGCAATAAAATGTCCAACAATTATTTCTCAATTAAGTGGTGCTAAAAAGATTCAACAATTACTTACAAATAAATCTTTAGTACAAAAATATATTAAAAATGAAGAAATTATTAATAATTTATTTGATACTTTTGTTAATATATTACCTCTTGATAATTCTGAATTAGGTAAAAAAGCAAAGAAATATGCATTTGAATCACCAGAAAATTTTGTATTAAAACCTCAAAGAGAAGGAGGAGGTAATAATATTTATAAAGAAGATATTCCTGGATTTTTATCACTGATTCCTGAACTGTCATGGAATGCTTATATTTTAATGGAATTAATTACACCAGTTACTCATAAAAATACAATTATTAGAGGATCTGATATATATTGTGAAGATATTGTTAGTGAATTAGGTGTATTTGGAACAATATTATGGGATTCAAAAACTAGTAAAATAATATCAAATAAAACTGCTGATTATTTACTTCGTTCTAAATTTAGCAGTAGTAATGAGGGAGGAGTTGCTGCTGGATTTGGTTGTGTTGATAGTATATATTGGTATTAATTACAATAGAAATCATTAACATTATGTATTATTATTATTATTATTATTTTTTTTTTTTTTTCATTTCTCTATTGTACTAGAGATAGGAGTAACATTAGTAGAATTTCTAGTGACATTCTTACTATTTAAGTGAGTTGATGCTTTATTACTATTATTAGA
The DNA here is from genome assembly GCA_030571755.1 of Saccharomycopsis olivae (nom. inval.). Taxonomy (NCBI): domain Eukaryota; kingdom Fungi; phylum Ascomycota; class Saccharomycetes; order Ascoideales; family Saccharomycopsidaceae; genus Saccharomycopsis; species Saccharomycopsis olivae (nom. inval.). The sequence continues at coordinate 106,919 of JAJLYT010000006.1, read as the reverse complement.
AATATCTTCACTATTGAATACCAACTTACTTACCCCATTCTTGACCACAGTTGCAGACCGAGTAATTGATGACCCATCATCAAAGCTACTAGCATTCGTCACAATAGGAAAGAGTGATGGTGAATCGGGGTTACCATTATGAGTAGATTGCTTCTTTATGACAGTGTCTGAGCGTTTGCGGTCTCTCACAATATTTCCATTATGTTGATATAAAATTTCATCGTGTGAATTATTATCTAAAGATAGTAAAGATGGTTTTAACTTTAATATCTTTGGTGATAAAAGATCTGACAGAATACTGGTATCAAAAGTAGATTTAACATCCCGAATACTTTGTGAATCCATAAAGAAAGCATCCGCATAATTTGGTTTCTCATTTGAAATAGAAATATATTTCAATTCGCCAATACTATATGCTTGATTATTCACCTTTTGTTGTAGAATATGCAAATCACTATCTTTTTGTCTAAGTAATTCAGATATTTTCTTCTTTGACTTCTTCAAATTTTGTATTTCTGAATCTCTCATCATCAATTTTTTATTAAATGAATCTTCAATTTCATGTAATTTCTTCTCGAATTGACGAGTCTTTCCCTGTAATTCTTCTTTACGGTTCTCCTTCATTTGCTCTAATTCCTTTTTGATATTCTCTTCTTTAGTCTTGAAGCGTTCTTTCTCCTCATATAGATTCTCCACTTTTTTATTAAGTTCTTGAATAATCTCAAAATTTGTTTGTTCTTCTGGTACAGGTTGGGCCTCCAAATCCTTCTCTTCATCAGAAGCTATCTTCTGTTCCCGTTCAATATGGGTGATTTTTCGCTTCAATTCCATAATTAGCGTATCTTTATCCTTGATCAATTGTTGTGCTTCTGCTGTTCTATTCATTTGCTCATCCAATTTCGCTTCATAGCTTTCAACAAGAGTTTGACTCTTTAAATTCTCTGATCTCAACTCAGTGAGTTTTCTTAAATTACGAGCATCATTTTCCTTCTTTCTTGAAAGTGTAAGATTATATTCCCGGGATATCTTTTTAAATGACTTGCTTAAAAGCTCCTTTTGAGCTTTAACATCTTCCAATCTTAACATCTCCAAGCGTTGAGACTTGGTCTTATCAAGAAAACCAGTATATTTCAAATTCTTTAATTGTTCTAACTCATTCATTGCCATTAATCTACTCAAGTTAGAAAATTCAATATCATTTGTCATCAATAAGAGTTCTCTCTTGTAAAATTTAACACTCTCAATCAACTGCATATTCTCTCTCTTCAACGCATAAGATTTATCATCAGTATCTACCGAATCAAGCGGCATCAAGCTTGGAGAGCTTAAACCAATAGGATCAATTCTCGGTGACCGAGATCTGTTGTAGTCCTTTTCATCAATAGACCCTGCAGATGATGGTGGCCCTGCCTTCGTGTATAATTGCGACTGTCTAGCTAATACAGAATTTAGGTCACTCTGGTCCATGTTATCAATATCTTTCACTGAATCACTTGCGGCATCATGAGAAACAGATGCCACACTCTGCTTTCTTTTATTATTGACAGAGTAATTTTTGGAAAATAGGGACACCGCTCTGTTGGCTCCAGGTTCTTGTGGGTATAAACTTGGAGACTCAATTTGGATACCGGCTAATCCAGGTGAATTTGTAAAGAAACTTGTAGAGCTCTTATTTGGGTGGCAGTTACTGTTATAGCCATACAACTCCACCTTATAAGCATCAATTAACTTGAAAATATCATTCACTAATTGTAGTTTACTCTCACCTGATTTGAGCTTCACAGAACCAATATCACTATCATCATTTAAGAATAATTTCAAAATATTCTGGTTCACTATAAACTCTGGGGGATAATAGAATTTGGCACAAATATTTTTGTCAAACTTTAAACAGTACCATAAAATATCACCAGAATTGTTGATAGATCTGGTAGTTTGCCAATAAAGTCTGTCTTTATGCTCTAGCTCGTCTTCAACTGAACAGTTAGTAAGATCAGGATTGAATAGATGTTCAGAGGTAACCATTCTAGCCTTTTGAGTTATATCATATTCATTAAAGAAATTCAAATGCTCAGGCTCAACAAATTCTTTCAATGATATATTAAAATGATCTTTTAAAAACTTAAGTGGCTCTTTGATGAATTGAAGAGTAATATTTGGGAAAAGTGCATACATAAATGTATATAATTTACTAAAGTGACGATATGAGAACAGTACCTGACTATTATTCAAATGAATAATCGTCCACTCTTGTAAATCATTATTATCTATTAGTGAAATTTCATCATAAACAGTTGGAATTGTCACATCAATAGGTGGAAGTTTAGAAAAAATTAATTCTTTCATTAATTTTTTGGTATCCAAATACTTATAACTTATAAACATTTTTAAACTTCTATTATAAGAAGATATTTTGCAAAATATTATTAAAAGTAACGGAATCAAATCAACAATATCATTCAGTAAACTTGGAATAATTGAAATAAGTAAAATTATACCATAATTCAATAAAATAACATCATTATCATAAAGTAAACTATTAAATAAAGATTTAATAAAATTTGTTTGGAATGCACATTTTAAATCAATTTTAGATTCATTTGAAGCTAAAAGATTTTTATATATATTATCAAGTTTATCATGTAATTCTGAATCAGAAATATTATTTCTTAAGTTTTCATTATAAGAAATAACAGCCTCAACTAATGTTTTAAAATAAGTTGGAGGTTCAACCTTATTTAAAGCAGTATTAGACTTGAGAATTTCTAAGTTTAAAACTGATGATTCAGGGTTTATAAGAATCATAACTAATGACATTATATCTTGACGAAGATTAGGAAGTTTCATATAATCATTTAAAATTTCAAACCCAAGTTTAGGCTCATAAATTAAGAATTCTAAAAGTATTGGTCTAATATTTAAATTAATAAATCTCTTTGCTTCGAATGACTCCATTAACACTGGTGCAAGCCCTGTATCTACCGTCTTCGATGAGTCTCTTGGTACGAGATGTGAAGATATTTTCAATGATTCCAATACCTGTATGGTAACTATGCTATTATTCTGATAAAAGTTGATCTTATCATCAAAGTATAAATTTAAAAGTACTTTAAATACCAAACAAGAGTTGGCCCGTCGTATTTTGCTAAGCTTGGGACACGACTCGGGCTGGTACGAGTGGCAACTCGATACCATAGCTTTTAGTAAATATCTAGAAGTAACAACAAGATCATTTGAGATTCCTGGTGAATTTAATGCATATGTTAAACATTGATTGAGCCAAAATATTATTGACTTTGACAGCAGCATAAATGGCACTAATAACGTCACAATCTGTAAGAATGGTACTTCATTAGCCTTATTGGTACTGGTGACTTTTGAATATAAGTTATACCAATCAGCATTAAATGAGTCATCAAATAGATGGTCCAACATCTCATCATTATTTAGGGAGCTCTTGTACTGTTCAATCTGTTCGACGAGTTCTGACGGTAGAATAGGTGACAATGGTTCAGGTGCAATATCCTGAAAAGCCAGTTTAACCGCCTTAAATAAAGACTTTCGTACCTCATCCATGCTTAATCACTAAAACTTTATGATTAAACTTGATACGAAAACTATATTTATACGTCTAATGACTTTTTAACGTCAAACTAAAAATAAGTCTAAGCAAGGCAAAATTAAATTTTTTTTTTTTTCAAGCACCCGACAGGGCACGCAAAGAGAGAGGCATCGCTCTGTCAAAAAGAATTTCCTGCATTTGGTACCATTAATTCAGCACTACAAAAGTGCATACAATAGCTAACTACGGTACCCAAAGCTTCGAATCTAAGAGCACAGCTTGGTCCGCTGAGTGTGCACAGTCAAGAAGGTTTGGTATCTGTGCTGCAGTATGCTCTGAAATGTAAAACATTGAGGGTCTGCTAATGCTCATAGGCTGTGTATTCAGAATGCGAAGCGGAGCGGCACACCAAAGTCCTCGATCGAGGTTTCCTAGAACGGGACACAGCGGAATTAGCACGAAAAGTAAGAGGGAAAAAAATGTCATAGTTAAGGCGGGTATGCCGCGCAAGGACCTAAAATAGTGGAGCAGGGACCAGAGAGAAGTAGAGAGAGAAGAAGAAAAAAAAACAGCCATGAATTCATTAGAAGAGTAAACAATAAGGAACATCTCGATGATCTATTTGACAGTGAATATGAGTTTGACGGCTAACAAGAGGGAACCATGATTCTGAAAGCTCATCTATAGATGATGTCTGCATTGCTGTAGGCCTATCTGATAGATGAGGAAGGTACTAAAGATAAATTCTGGCCTGATCTTCGACCGTCAGAGGAGCTTTATTAGGAATAAATGTAATAATTACAAAATTTGACTCAATTGAATAATGTTCTGCGATCTTATGATACTATGCATACTAGTAAGTCATCTATATACCATCAAGTTCGTTCTCAAAGTCCAATAGTTGGTAAATGGATTATAATAAGATAATGGTATGAATTTTATTGTTCCGGGATAGTTTGAGGATATTTTAGCGCGTTGCTACTCAATCACTTGAGGTATGCTATTATCTTCTTCACTACTCTATTTTGTTGGTAGAAGAATCGGAGTGCCTAATAATCAATGTCATAAATAATTGACTTAGAATGCATGTATGGGAAAACCTACAGGCTCGATTATAAATTATCTAATGTTTATCTATCTATTGCAGAAATCTAATCTTGAGAAGAAACAGGCTTCGAAGTTCTAAGGACGCCTACGCAGATGGGTCCTCACCCCAGTCAGATTGGTCCTCGCCCAAGTCACCAGAGTCATCACCAGTGTTGTCAGCCATGTCTTCGGTAGTGTTGTCAACCATGTCTTCGGTAGTGTTGTCAGCCATGTCTTCAGTAGTGTTGTCAGGAATGTCTTCGGTAGTGTTGTCAGGAATGTCTTCACTATTGTTGTCAACAGTACCATCAGCATTGCCTTCATCAACACCAGCAGAGTCGGAGGTCAAACCAGGATCCTGGTCAGAGAAGCCAGATTGGCCATTATTGGCACTGTCACTGGCAGTGTCTGCAGCGTCCTGGTTCTCATTGGCCTTGGAGGACATTTCATGGGCAGCAATGCCAGCGCCAGCGGCGACTGCGGCTCCCGCTGCGACGGTACCAGCACCAATAGCAACACCAGCTTTCTTTGATATTAGAGGCTCTCTGCCATTAGATCCAGTTCCAGCATTGGAGGTGCCAACGCTGGAGGTGCCTGCATTGGAGGTGCCTGCATTGGAAGTGCCTGCATTGGAAGTGCCAGAATTGTAAGTGCCAGAATTGTAAGTGCCAGCATTATAATTACCGGAAGGCGCTTGGTTATTGGAAATGGATTCACTGTTTCTGCCATTAGTCTTCTTCACTGCATTATGTCTATTAAGATTGGACTCAGTGTAGTATGGCGTGTCCTCGTCGTACTCATAAGACCCTTGTTGGGCAGCAGAGCCCGAGCCACTGGAGCCAGCAGCCGCTTGTTGATTGGCACTCGAGCCAGCAGCCCCTTGTTGATTGGAAGAGACACCTGAAACACCTGCAACGGAACTCGAAACTCCCTTATAGTGAGTGGTAAAGTCCTGATTGGAGCCGGCAGCCGCTTGTTGATTGGTACTGAACTGGCTGCTTCCATCGTTGGTGTTACCGCTTGCCTTGCCTGCATTAGTTCTTTGGAGGTCGGTCTGAGTGTAGTATGGCGTGTCCTCGTCGTACTCATAAGACCCTTGTTGGGCAGCAGAGCCCGAGCCACTGGAGCCGGCAGCCTGTTGGTTGGCACTCGAGCCGGCAGCCGCTTGTTGATTGGTACTGAACTGGCTGCTTCCACCGTTGGTGTTACCGCTTGCCTTGCCTGCATTAGTTCTTTGAAGGTCGGTCTTAGTGTAGTACGGCGTGTCCTCATCGTACTCATAAGACCCTTGTTGGGCAGCAGAGCCCGAGCCACTGGATCCAGCTGCTTTTTGGTTGGTATTCGAGCCTGCGACCGCTTGTTTGCTGGCACCATTTCCAGATTGCAGGTTCGAAGACGAGGCCCCGGAAGAACTTTGGTCAAGGTCGTCTGTATGCATAACCACAGCGCTCTGTGGTTGAACACTGCCAGCAGTATTCTGGCTGGCGTCAACGTAAGTGCCTTTACCAGTCTTGACATTATTCGTCAGAGGCAGTTCTGAGTCATTGGAACCAGCACTGGAGCTAGAAGCACTCTTCTTGGATCCGGAAGCCGCTTGTTGGCCAGCAACGTTGCCAGATTGCTGCTTGGAAGACGAGGACTGAGAAGAACTTTGGTCAAGGTCGTCTGTATGCATAACCACAGCGCTCTGTGGTTGAACACTGCCAGCAGTATTCTGGCTGGCATCAACGTAAGTGCCTTTACCAGTCTTGACCTCCTTCACCCGAGGCTGTTCTGAATCATCGGAACTGGTACTGGAACCAGCAGCGCCATTGTTGGAACTGGAAGAACCCTGGCTGGAGCTAGAAACACCCTTATCGGCACTTGAAGAACCTTGGTTGGAGCTAGAAACACCCTTACCCTTATTGGAACTGGAAGAGCCCTGACTGGAGCTAGAAACACCCTTACCCTTATTGGAACTCGAAGAGCCACTCCTTCTTTGAAGCAAACCATTAGACCCCGCTGCTGGTGGAGCAATAGCAGGAGCAGCATTAGCGCCTAATAAAAGAAAAAGAGCAGTAGTAGAAACGATATTATTGATTTTCATTTTACTAGAATTGCAAATAGGTAAATAAAAGGAAGAAATAAACTGCCATTTCTTTTCTATTTATAAACATTTTCCATCTTAATCATTACTTGCCTCAACAAAGCTATTTTTATCTTATTTCCCGTTTCATTTCCATAATTAGAGATGGTACTTGAACTCCAGGGTCTAAGTGTTTACGCATTATTTACGGTGTTTATGCTTCTTTGTCTTTCTCCCATAAACTATAATAAAATTTGTCACAATAAACCAGAATGCACAGCAAAAAAAAATTAAGACAAATCTTATTACCAAGAACTATACTGTAATAAGCAGTAATCTTGCCTCTGCATTTTCCACATACCCCCACAAACCGCCACTATCGAAAGCTACAGTCCATCATGTTGTGGATTACACTACATGAGTATTCAGTACTGCAGCTACGTTAGCGTATTACCATTTACAGCTGCGCATATTATTATCCTACTAATATAATAGCATGCTAACCAAGAGCGGAAGTCGTTGAACTTGACAACATGTTTAATTAATCCTTCAGTTGGGGTAAACCTCATGCATTTGCGTGGTAAGCAATTCAGCCGCCGCGCCTGTTTCAGCGACACCCGAGCACCGCAGTATCCCTTCCCGCACCCCAGGCCCCATCATTGACCCGGCCCTCTGGCTCCTCCGTTCGCTTTCCTTGTTAGTTGGGGTGATTTTCTTCACTCATGCACCTCCAGGCGTGGACCGTCAGATTGCCTGCCCATCGGTTGAAAAGAGGCGAGTGGCGACACCAGCACCAAAATTTCGACCAATACAACCCCAGTTCACGGTGCACACAGCAGTATATGGCGGAACTCGAGATATATACAGCCAAGCCAAAGAATATTGGACACCAGCGTTGTTAATTGACAAGCTTGACAATAGCTTCAAACTGAAATTTGACGTTCAGATACTGAACAAAATGATATTTTGATATATGTGTATCTATATTTAATCATCTTTTATAATTTAATATTTTTTATTAAATTTATAATTTAAGATTTTGTTAATTCTTGATTTAGTTTTGTTAACTTGTTTGTTAAATCTTCTAAAACTTGAAATTCAGGATCATTATCAAACATAACATATTTATCTTCGCGTCTCAATTGTTTAAGTATTGTTCTTTCCCTTATTATTTCATCATATGGTCTTCTCTCATGATTCACCCGCTCTTCAGAATCTAAAACAACTTCAATGGTACACAAATCTGTATTAAACCGAACCTGCTTCATTTAGTAAATCGTTGCTTGATAAAATTGTCAGCTAGTAGGGAATTCTCCTTCTTTATATATTTTTATAGTTGTACAAAGAATGCCCCATCGGCTGGTTATGGGCGATGCAAGTGTGCCTAGCCGACAGGCACAGTTACGGCCCATCCGCTAGTCCCACACGGCAACACCAGATACTTGCATCCTTCGCTATTTCCAGCAGACTCGCTGAGTGCGCTCCCAGCTAGACCGGTCGCTCTTATATCTATCTATATATATATAGATATATATATTCATGCTCAGAGCTGGAACAGAGTGGGGCGCCGCAAGTGCCCCGCAGTGTCTGTATACCTATTGTCTACATAAACTAAGATATTGCGCAGCGGTGTACTATTAGATAATTAGGGAACGACCCATCCCTGCGGATTACTAGTTGCTAGTTTTGCACTGGAAGCGAAGCCCTGGAGATTAGCGTTTGTGAATGGCTGTGGTGGAGTCTGCCCCTCCCCGCGTAGAGTTCCTGTATGCATGCTGGGGGTAATGAGTATTTATTGTGCCTATTTGCCATGAATCTTTGGGAAAAATATGTCAGAAGATCAGTCAGTATATATAGTTTCTGCAAAAAGAACAGCTACTGGCTCTTTTCAAGGAAATTTGTCTCATTTAACAGCAATTGACTTGGGATCTGTTGCTGTAAAAGCTGCAATAGATCTGACAGGTTTGGCACCGCATGAGTTTCAAGAGATCTACTTTGGGTCAGTATTACAAGCTAACTTAGGTCAATCACCAGCTAAACAAGTTGCTAAAGCTGCAGGATTACCTGATAGTATTATTTCTACTACTATAAATAAAGTATGTGCTTCTGGATTAAAATCTATTATTTGTGCTACTCAGACTATAGCTTTAGGACATGCAGATGTGGTGATTGCTGGAGGAACTGAGTCAATGACAAATTGTCCATATTATGCTACTCGACTTCGTAAAGGTAATAACAATCCAAAATTTGGTAGTGTTGAACTAATCGACGGTGTCCAAAGAGATGGACTATCAGATGCAGCGGGAGGTTTTGCCATGGGTATCGCTGGTGATCACTGCTCAAAAGAGTTTAACATTGACAGGAATAGTCAGGATACATTTGCACTGGAATCTTATATTAGGGCATCAAAAGCTTATTCTAGTGGTAAATTTACTGGAGAGACTGCTCCTATATCTGTTAAAAACCAAACTATTGATAAAGACCAGGAAATTGATCGATTTGATTCTGCTAGGCTTCGCAAGGCGAGACCGATCTTTACCAAGGATGGCACTGTCACCGCAGCCAACGCTTCGCCAATGAATGACGGAGCCTCGGCCTTGGTGTTAGTATCTGGTAGGAAGCTTAAACAGTTAAGCCTCAAACCTTTGGCCAAAATTGTGAGCTGGGGCGAAGCAGAGCAGGATGCTATTCACTTTACAACATCACCGTCCAAGGCTATTCCTGTTGCATTGAAGCATGCCAACCTATCTATTGAGGATATTGATTATTTTGAAATTAATGAAGCATTTGCAGTAGTTGGAGAAGTTAACTCAAGATTATTAAAAATCCCTCATTCTAAACTTAATGTTTATGGTGGTGCAGTTGCATTGGGTCATGCTTTAGGTAGTTCAGGTTCAAGAATAGTAGTCACTTTAACTTCCATTCTAAAGCAAGAAGGTGGGAGATACGGTGCCGCATCGGTATGTAATGGAGGAGGCGGAGCTTCAGCTATAATTATAGAGAGACTCTCTAACTACCATTTATAACATAATAAAGTAAAATTATTATTTATTTGTTTGTTTGTTTATTGTTATTGTTTAATTATTTATTTATTTTTTATCAAAGCCCTTTTTTAGGCTATATCTGTAGATTGTTATGGTCAATCATTTATTAAATGCAGTAATCTCATTAGCTTATTGTTTATTGTGAGCCCGGTACAGATGAATTAAATTCGTACTTTGGAGTGCGGGATCGCCCAGAATTTCATCACCGTGGCTTACCTGCCAACGCTGCTTCTCTAAGACTATTCTTTAACGCCAACATCACAAATGCTTCGCGCTTTAGGGCTCAGAAGAGCGGAGAGTACTGCAAATATTCGTACTAGCAAATATCCTAGTGATACTGATGCTAAAGATATTATTCAGGAATATCATGACTTTGAGCTCACTCTTCAAGCCATGGATTTTGTACTCGATGATCAAGCACAAAAGGGAATTTCGTTATTAAACGATGCGATAAAGAAACAAGGTAGAAAAGCTATTTTTGTTCTTGGATTAGGAGTTATTGAATTCATTGAGGCAACTTTAGGCTTTGAAACTGAGACTATGAATCGTGCTAAAGCTACTTTAAGTGAAGCTGAGTCGTTGTCATCTAAGCAGAAAGCACATCATGAGAAGTTTCAAATACAAGCTAGTGCTATATATCCACCAGGAACTGAATATGCAGTTACTTATGCTGAAGCTAATCTTCTTGTCGCATTAATTATGTTATTAAGTGAAAGTGTTATTGAATCTGCCAAAGCATTATATCGCTTAAGAAAAGCTTACCATACATTAGATGAGATAAATCGCTCAATTGATCATCATCGTAAATTTGCTAAAAATAATATGCTGGCTCCAAATTTACCAGGTACTAATTTTGCAACAGATTCTGAGTCTACTTTCAATTCTTCATTTTCAGATCTTAGCATAGTTGAGAATTCATCAACTACTGAGAATCAGCCGGCTGACCCAAATGATATTTATTTCAAACATGTTCCTGTTAATCTTAATAAGAATCAAAAGAAAGATGTTAAACTTCTTAAAATTGCTGAAAAAGTTTATCAGCTCAAGAAGTCCCGGATGGCGGGTTCCAATATTGGTAATCCTCCAGCTCTGCTTCGTCAACGTAAAACTATTGGATTCAGTCCAGATAATAGCAGTGGCGAATTCTTTGACGCTGAGGATGAAGAGACAAATGATACAACAGAGCAAACAGCTTTAGACTCTTTAGATGCTTCTAAACAGTCTACTATTGATGAATTTATTCACTCTGGTACAAGTCTTTGTTTTGGTATTCTTCAAGTGGTTCTTTCCCTTATTCCACCTGCAATTGGTAGAGTTCTTTCAATTGTTGGATTTAAAGGTTCAAGAGAAAATGGACTTCAAATGTTATGGAATGCTACTCGTGAGCGTAATATCCAAGGGGATATAGCTGTATTAGGTTTACTCGTATTTTATGATGGACCATTCCAATTTACGGATACAGATTTTGATATTGCCGAGATTGAGCCTGTGGTAAGTTCTAAATCTGATGGTGGTAAGGACATTCAAAAGATTCAAAGCAGGGCTTTGTCTCAGACAGGTGAACCAACTCTCCTTCATCCAGGTAAGAGATTAGAGGAAGTATTACTTCGTGGACGTGCTTATTTTCCAAATTCTGCTTTATGGTTATTACAAGAAGGTCGTATGCTTGCGGGTAGAGGTAAACTTTATGATGCTGTTGCATTGATGGATTCCGCTACAAGTGTAACCGCCAAACCTGTGGAAATGAAGCAATTAGAAGCTTTATTGATCTTTGATAAGGCTATGATTTTGGTATACTTACATCAATATGAAAGAGCTGCTACAGAATTTCTTAGAGTTATTGAACTCAACTCTTGGTCTCATGCATTATATACTTATATGGCTGCTTGCTGTTATGCTGAAAATTATAGAATGTGTCGATTAGGAATATATGAACTTTCTGAGGGAGAAATTATGGAAGAAAAGGAGAAATATTTCAAAGATTTAGCACGCAAGTATTTCATTAAGGCTCCTAAATATCTCGAAACTACTAAGAAAGGATTCTTTTCAAAACAATTACCTATGGATAAATATTTCTTAAGAAAAATGGCTGGTATTAAAAAGACTATGGCAAAATACCCAGACTTGGACATGGTAGATTGCACAGGAACATCTCTTATTCATGAATTATGTTATTTCTGGAATGCTTACAATCGTATGGATCAAAAGAATCTTGAGTTATCATTAAAATTATTAGGTTATAGTGGTAAGAAGGGTGAAAAACACTCTTTAAATACTGATGAAAAGAGTTACTCTCTAATTGAAGAGACTGAGGAACAAGCTATGCTTCGTCATTTCTTACAATCTTTAACATTAAGAAGATTAGGCAATATTCAAGAAGGAATGGAGATTTTAGATTCTGAAGTGATTGATGAAAAGATTCTTGTTTTTGATTCTGTTAGTACACCATTGAATGGCTCAAATATAACACGCTATATAAAGAGAACTGATGATCCATGGTTATACCCAACTGCTTTATATGAACGTGCGATATTTTGCTGGAAAACAAAAGGTCTTCTGGGCATTGAAGAAGTAAAAGACTGGTTAAAGAAGGCTCTTAACTACGCTGATGACTATGAGTTGAGTGCGCGTACTGGTATGCATATTAAGGCAGCCATGGATAGATTGGAGGGTTATTAGCTAATATCATTATTATTATTATTATTATTATTTTTTTAAAAAAAAAAAAAAAAAAAACTTTTTAGGTAAATACACACATATATATAAGTCATTACAATTTTACACTTGAACACATGAAATTAATGTATTTGAAAATGTTTTTAAAAAAGCGGTAGAGAGACTAATAAGAGTATTTAATTTCAGTTTCGAGTAAGTCAACTAAGAACTCTAACTCTAACTTCTTTCTTGCTTCAACTAACCAGTCAGTACTTAACTTTCTTGACCAACCTTTGAGACTTGAGACAATTTCAATAGCATCATCTAAATCACCATTTGTTAATTTATAGTTTACACGAGCAATAACAGACTCGATATCATTACCAACTGTAGCACCATCAACAATTGAATTATTACCTGATGGTGGGTTTACTGGAATATTTCCACTCTTTGACATGAGGAAGAAACTAAAGAATTTAGCAGATAAATGACCAAGTAAACCAGCATTTGGTGGTAAAAGAGAAGCAGAACGAAGTTCTGGAGCTAAAAGATTCCAACGTTGTAATAATTGAGCATTTGATAAAAGACCTGAAGTACGAATAGCTTCAACTGGTAAAGCTTTAATAGTAGCAGATACTAAATTATCTTCATCATTACTAGTAAGAGTAACAATTTTATTAATATCTTCTAATATTTTTGCACCATCAAGTTCTGATAAATTATTTTGATAAGTTTCAGAGAAAAATATATTCTTTTTTAAACTATTAAGAGCAACTGTTAATTCATTATACTTAGTTAATCTTTCAACATTCTTAAAAAGTTCAATTTCAAATTTTTCAATTGCTTCAACTTTAGAAGATAATTCAGTTAATTCTTTTAATTTACCATTTCTTTCAGAATCAATTTTTTCAGATAATTGTTTTTGAATTTCATCAAGTTGTTGTACTAAAGCAACATTTAACTTATTTTGATATTCTAATTCAAGAGTTGATTTAGTTAAAGCAATATCCTTGTGTAATGTCTTCTCATGAGCGGCCTTTATGTTGGCAACTTCAGTATTAAACTCCTTCATAAATTTCTCTAAAGCATCATTCTCCATCTTCTTTAATTGAATAGCATTTTCAGAACTAAACTTCTCAGATAACTCTTTGGCGAGCTCATCCTTCTTAGCGTCAAATTGCTTAATATGGTCAGCAATTTTTTGAATAGAGGAAGATATATTTCCTACTACGCTTTTGTAGGCCTCACCACTTACTCCATTGTTAACAGAACCAATTAAAGAATTCAATTTAACAATCAAGTGATTAACTTCCTCATTACTTGAAGTATAATCAATAACTGGAATCTTTACTCTTAATGTAACTGGTTTTGGTGTCTCTGGAGTAGCTGTAGTACTAGCACTAGAAGTCTTACCACCAACAAATCCTGAAGATTTACTCTTAACTTGCTCATACATTTCAGTGATCTTTTCACTTATAGCTCCTTGTTGAGGAATTGAAACAGTTTTCTCTTTAAGATCAGCAATTTTCTTTTTTAAATCATCAAGGTCAGCTTCACTAAATAACAGCTTATTCTCTTCAACTAATTGAACTAATTCATCAGCTAATGGAACATATTCAGTAAAATAATCATTAAATGTATCATTATGTAATGAAAAATAAGTTCCAGCACTATAAATAACAATACCTGATAAAAGAAGTCTAAAGATAAACTTTCTTATTGGTCGATTCTTCTTAATTGGAGTCACAACAGGTTTAACTTCATTTAAAACTTTTGAAATAGTATGAAATTTATGCATTTGTAAAGATTGACTTCTAGATATCCGACTACGGACACTAGATCTTACAATAGCCCTGTTTAACATCTTTATCACCTGTACTATGTTACCTCAGACTGTGCCCACCTTGAAATTTCCTACTCGTCCAATGAGAAAAACACAAAATATGTCCCATCACGTGGCTTAAGGTGTAAGAGGAGGATGTATATAGGTGGTGCTACTGGGCTGTAGGATGCGCTAAAAGGGCGCGAAAAAGGGCCAATGTTGGGGTGCAGGTGTTGTGTGTTGGCGCTGTGTAGTTTCTGGCCCGCCAATTGGGGCGCACGTTGCTGTGTGGGGCTGTTTGCGCTGGCGCAGCCGCCCGGAGCGGTGTACAGCGCTGTGCTGGGCACCGTGTTGCCGGAGTTTCAGCCAGAATGCGCAGACGTGGGCTGTAATGTCTCATAGTTCAATATTTCTCGCTTTTGCGCGGTTTCCCTGCCTCGTGTAGCGCACTCGCTGCTGCTGGAGACCTCATGTTGGCGGCGCGTTTACCCTACCTGGCCGTAGGTATTGGAAGAAATTTTCAGGCATCTGAACGGCGACGGAGCGTACGACGACTGATGTTGAGCAGAGTATTTAGCAGTGGGAGTACTGTTACGAGCAGAGGGTTCAGCAGTACTGGTGTTTCGTGTGGTGTGAAGGCGTGGAATTTTAATAAGGCGGTTCTTCGTAAGAAGACAAATATTGGTCGTCAAATTAGAATTCAAGAAGAGTTGGATAAAGTAGATCCAGTTCTTGGTAAGCCAAACACTCCATTTATTGAACGTATTCGTGCTGCTGTAGTTGAGCCAAGTTCTCTTGGGTATGGTTATGAAAGAGATGATGTTGATAAATTACTTTATGGAGCACAGCGTGCGTTGTTAAATAAGCAGCCCGGTTTTAATGAAGTTCTGATTATTGCCAATGAGCAAAAACGTCGTGATATTGTTGGTCGTATTTTAGATGTTAAAAATGGATCTCGTTCTGTTCAAAAGAAACTTGCTATAAATCTTGCTGCTAAAGAATTTCAAAGATTTGATGGTGATACTGGATCATCTGAAGTACAAGCAGCTATAATGACTATTAAAATTCAATATCTTACAGATCATATGAAAGAAAATAAGAAAGATTTTCAAAATATACGTAAACTACGGATGTTAGTTCAACAAAGACAATCAATTTTACGTTATTTAAAACGTGATAATGCTGAACGTTATTATTGGGCTATTGAAAAATTAGGTTTAACTGATAGAGCAGTTACAATGGAATTTAATTTAGATAGACGTTATATGCAAAAATTCAAGATATTTGGTGATGATATTTTGGTAAGAGAAAGTAAGAATGTTGATAGTAAGATTCGGAGAGAAAAGACTAAACAAAAGAAGGCTCTTAAGAGACATGCTGCAATGGAAGCTGAACTTGCAGAACAAAATGAAGAATCTAGTGAAATTTCTGAGCTCAGTGAATCTAAGGATACTGAGCCAACAATTGCTAATACTACTACTGAACAAACTAGTTCAGCTACTAATTAGACCCTACAAAGTAAACTGTATATAGTATAATACATTTCATCCTAAAAATTTCTTTATAGGAAGTCCAACATTTTGTACATCTAATAAGAAAGTATCATGACCAAATTGACTTACTTCTTCACTAAGCTCGATATGCTGAAGATGATTATGATTCCGTCCTTTGGAAGTCTCGCAGTCAACCAATAAGTCATACATTTCTTGCTGTTGCCATGACGGGAACAATATATCAGACTTGACACCAATAACGAGAATATCTTTATGAGAAAAATGTTCAATTCCCCTCTTTAAGTCTTGAGTGCTCAACTCGGGCGATTCTTGAGTCTTGAGGTGCGCACCTTTATACTGGTTATCTGGTCGAGGCAGTAGACATTCGATACTCCCCAGAGAGGCTTTCTGTGTCTTGAACTCAAGGTCGCCATCAGACTCAAGCCCTATATACTTCTTCTCTGCTTGCTCCCTAGCGCGAGAAGCCCTAGCCCTATTATTGTGTCCCAAATCAAATAAGTCCATAGCCTTAGAAATGTACAAGAACGAGTTAGGATCGTACTCTAGTGAGAATTTGTCGCCTTGGTGGTCCAAATACGTTTCCACCAAGAAATCAGGACAAAATGCTGGTGTGTAATCTTCATTTAAACGAGCTCTTGCGAATCTTGATTCCCATTCAGGCCCAGAGCGATACGTTATCGTTGCAACAGATCTAGCGAGTTTCATACCTTCGTGAGGTGGCACACCATTATCATAATAGTGGCCTCGGCGCCAATTTTTATCATGCATCACTATCTGTCTCTGAGCAAATCTCATTCCTATAGAATATGGATGCGATCTCGCACAAGCTGAAACCAGCACAACTTTTTCCACTTCATCAGGAAATTCAGAAACATATGCTAGACTCTGCATACCCCCAAGAGAACAACCAACAGACGAATAAAGTTTGGATATTCCAAAATGTTCCTTAATTAATCGATGCTGAGCTCTGGTCATATCGTTGACAGATAAAATTGGGAAACGAGTACCGTATCGCTTCTTGTCTAAAGGATGGAATGACGACGGACCCGTAGAGCCATAACACCCTCCAATAACATTGGTGCAAACCACAAAATACTTATCAGTGTCAATTGGCTTGCCGGGCCCAATAAACAGCTCCCACCAGCCACTCTTAAGATTATCGGGCTGTGAGTGTCCGTGCGATGACGCTGAAAGTCCTGTGTGAAGTAGTATAGCGTTCGACTTATCGCTATTCAATGTACCCCAGGTTTCGTAGGCAATGTCAAACTCAGAAAGATATAATCCATAATCAAGAAATATTGGATCTCTCAGTTTATATAGCTTAAATCCACTTTGAACTCTTGAATATATAGGCTCTGGTCCCTCGCCTAGCAATGCCTCGGTCTTTTGCTGTGATCTATCCAAGCACGGAAAAGCCATTTGATCATCAGCCTTTTGACGATATACATTGATTGACGAAAACTGTCTCACATTATTTAGCTGATATATCGGATATTTAAACCTTTTGGTAAACCCCAAAGCTCTAACCGCCATCAGATGGTACCAGTCGGTTGCCCATCGCTCTAGCTGTATTTATCCGTTTTCGCAATCGCAGGTGACTGCTTAAAGGTTATAGTAGCTACACCACCAACAGTCCTACAAAGGCCTCCACTGCAATATACAATATATTCAGCACAGGCTGTTGTACTACACTCTATCTATAAACCAACCAATGTGTCTATTACTTTTTTCGGCGTTTTCTTCGCTCTCAATTTAGGTCCAATATATACATGTAATCTTTAGACTTATAATGAAAGATAGTAGTCCTTAGTATAAAGTAACCAGCCCAAAGAGACAGTAGAAACCACTAATGGTCCTAATAAACCCTTACCAAATTTAGCAGTCTTGTAAACAAACCATTCTAATCCAAAATGAACGAATGCGATAGCATAACTGGCAACAACTAAGTTCCAAACATTTGGATCATTCAAATGGAAAGCAGCAACATAACGAATAATAGCTGAAATAATAGTCCAAGTACCAAAAGTACGAGCAGAAAGTGCAGTAGTTTCTAATGGTTGGTTTTCATATACTCTTCTAGTTAATTCAAGTCCTGAAAAATATGTTTGAACAGAATTAAATACTGATACTGCAGAGATCTAAAATATGTTAATATTATTCGAAAAAAAAATTAAAATTCTTTCTACTAACAAATAAAAGCCATTTTGGAAGAATTCCAGGAAGTGGAGTTAAGAAATAATCAGCAATTGCCATCTTTTCGCAGCTCTCTAAGATCAGCTTAAACTTATTTTGATACGTGGTTTTGCATGTCGGCGTGCGCATAGACGTGGATAGTTTTTGGGTGGAAATTAGGCTTAGTGATAAGGCAGTATAGTGACATAATGAAGTTCGGTATCTGGATTTCGTCAATTTTTATATTTTCCAGTGTTTGCCACGGTCATGGTGTTCACAAAGTAGCGGCTAAGCCAGCTGAACCTCAAGAAATATCGCCTAAACTTTTTCACTCAGATGGGGTGCTAAATCTTGAATATCTTGACGAGCAGCTTTCGCAGTGCGATGTTGTCAAGCAATTGAACTATAAAAATTACTTAAATGAGCATCACCATGACCACCACGACCACCATCATGACCATGATCATGATTCGCTGGTGATTGAATACGCATTTGAGAAGCTTTTCCCTTTCAGTCCAATGTGGAATTCCATATTGGCGGTAGCATACCTTTCAGGACCATCAAATATAATATTATCGCTATTCCCAGCATCAATTAACCCAAAGGGCTTATCTATGCTTGTCAGCTTTGCCGTTGGTGGATTGTTGGGTGATGTGTTTCTTCACTTGCTCCCACAGACATTCTTGGGCGAACCAGTTGATGATGCGGCGCATTTTGTTCTAGTGGATGAGCGTCGCTGCATTCTTCTTGGTATAATTATATTTATCGGATTCGGATTCTTCTTTTCAATTGACAAGGGACTAAGAATCTTAAACCACACAGGTGACCCAGACGAGGACAACTCTCACGGACATAGCCACTCCCACTCCCACTCGCATCTGTCTGACCCTGTCACTCTGTCCGTCTCAGTACATGAATCAGAAGCAAAGAACCGCAAGGCTAAAAAGGGAAATAACCAACAAGAAAAGACCAATGATAAAGAAGAATCTACAAAGATCTCTGCATCTGTTAGAACCGCTGCTTGGCTCAATTTAATCTCTGATTTCGCTCATAATATTGCTGATGGTTTGGCAATAACTGCTGCATTTTATAGTAGCCATAATGTCGGTTCAACTACATTCTTAGCAGTTTTTTTACATGAGGTTCCTCATCAAATTGGAGATTTTGCAGTATTGATTAAAGGTGGATTCTCTAAATGGCAGGCAATGACTTCTCAAGGTATAACTATCATTGGAACATTCATTGGCTGCTTTATAGGAATCGCAATTCAATCATTAGCTGTTAGTTCCTTAAGTATCTCTGATTTGTCTGATTCTTCTGCAAGTGGGGGACTTTTTGGTACTACTGTCACTGTCGCTGATATAACTTTACCTTTTACTGCAGGTGGTTTTCTTTATATTGCAACAGTAGGTGTTATACCAGAGATTCTTGTATTAGAAAAGGAAACTACTAGATCTCAAGAATTCTTTAAAGCTATTGGTCAAGCATTCTTTATTATTTTAGGTATTGCACTAATGTTTGCTATTTCTTGGTTTGAATAGAGTTATTAAGAAAAATTAAACAAAATTAAAAAATTATTAAACATAGCTGTTATATAGCTAAATAAATCATTTTGTGTTTGCGATCATCGCCCGGCCGCGATGCTCCCGCCTCCTGAAAAATATTGTTTTTGTAGCTTTTATTATCATCCCTTGTATTTCTTTCTTATCTACGCATCTCACCTCATTTTCACCACGGTCATAATTTCTCCTTCTTTTTCTACCTGAAAAGATATAATGACGAGTGATTTTGTTTTATTTAATTTTGAGTGGTGAGTATTTAATATTTTCCCTTTATCACCCTGTCTTAGATAGTTAAAGTAATTCTTGATTTGATAGGTAATTTTTTAAGGACCTGCAGCCTTTCAAGGATGATCTTTCCTATAAATAAATCAATACCCTGTCAATGATTAAGTATGGTAAATCTACTCTTTTTTTACTAGTTTACTAACAAGAATTATTTAGGGATGGCCCCGCAAATGAGGTAATAGTTACTGGTACCTTTGATAACTGGTCCCAGTCAACCAAACTTCAGAAGAAAGACGGCAAGTTTGCTGCGGCAGTACCAGTCCCTAAAAGCGATAAGATTCTATTCAAGGTAAGTAAAATTTTGAAACTGAAAAACAATTAAGAAAAATTATTGAATTCAGGGCCAATCTAATAGTGACTTAAATGGCACTATTTAGTTTTTAGCTATTGTCTACAATAGATTTCCATTTTCTTTAGGATAAGCCGCATTTTACATGTCCGCATCGGCAGATTTACTAACCTGTCAAAAAAAGTACGTTGTTGATGGTACATGGTTGACAGCTCCTAAATATTCAACCGAGAATGACCTGGCTGGTATTGAAAATAATGTAATATATGAAAAAGATCTTGCAAATTTGACTACTATTACTAAAACTAAATTACCAGAGGATGTTTCTAGTGGAATACCAGCTGATTTAAAGAGGGTCTTGTCCGACACCACTTTGCATAATAGCAGTGAGACTTTAAGCCCAGTGGATGGTATTGTGGCCGGGGAAACCAAAGATACACCAATACCAAAGTCTGAGAAAACTATTGAGTCGTCTGCTGAAAGCTCTCAGGAAATGACAGTGCCTGCAGTCAAGCCCGAGGCTGCAGCAGAATTGCCTAGTAAGAAGCCAGAGGCCCCTGCTGTCATAAAGAGTGCAAATTTAGTCGAAAACAGTGAGAAAAATGTACCAGGAGAGCCACCAGAGTTTGAAGCACCAAAACCTCCGGTATCTCGTAACGATGCGTCTGATTGTGGATCTTCTGTTGTTGTGTCTATTCCATCAAAGAAGAAAGCATTGGTAGCGGAGAAATCCAATACTGAGAGCAGCGAGTTCACCAATATTGAAACTCCTTCACACCCAGAGATCAAGGAAGCTGAAAATGGTATGAGTGAAGTTGTGGGTAATCAAGAAGGCTCAGGAATTGTTCTTAATAGTTTACACTTGGATGATTTAGCATCATCTGCAAGCTTTAAAAGTATTAGTAGCAATGAAATTTTTTCTAGTACACATGGAACTCTTTCACATTTCAATATGGAGCATTCTTCTGAAAATGTTAGTCTGAAGATTAATAAGGGAACTGGCTCAACCAGTGCCACTTCTAAACTGACTGCTTCACCAAAGGGTAAGGAGAAAGCAGATGCTAAACTGACGTCATTTATGAGTCGGTTTAAAAAGATCTTCAAGTAACTGCTTACCAGTTCAAAAAGATGACTAAGTTATTTTTTACTTTTCCGTCTTTCTGGTAGTTGTTAGTGTGCTTTACTTTATTTATATGCTAGTTTTAACTTTCTTTCTACCTTTTTAATTACATGGATTTAAGATTTTAATATTTTTTTTTTTTGTTGTTTCTGTTTTTTTTTCTTTTGCAAATCTGGTTATTCTTGCTTGTCGTTGGCTATGTCTTCTTCTTTTTTTTTTTGGTCATCTTTGTGGGGTAGTAATTTTATAGTGTGTAAGGGGTCTAAAATTTTTTTGGCGAGGAACGGAAATATGGATAATTATCATAGCCGACTGGGTGAATTACGTATCACGATTAGAAATAATCTTTGGTAACTGACATATTTATACCCTGTTAAATAATATCTTTCCTGTTTAGATAATCAGATAATTTTTATTTTACAGTCTTTTTAACTTTTTCTGTATTTTGCCAAGTTACAGCCGTACCAAAATGAATTTCAAACAGCCGTTTTACTGTTTTATGCTTATATTGTTATCAATAACCGAGTCGTTTACCAATGCCGGCCAGCTATCAATATTACAACAACAAAGTTCATCAACAGAGACACTAGAGAGCCACTCAATAGCCTTAGAAATAAGAGAGACTTTAAACAATGAAACGATCTATAATAAGGGCAGTCATAGCGGCCACGGCAGTAGAAGTGGATCTAGATCTGGGTCCAGCCATCGCTCAAAGAAAAACCACACATCTTCTGCGACTACTCTCCAGGTTCCATTTTCGTCCTCGTTAAAGCCATTGTATATGGCTCTATTTTTTATGCTAATTATTACTTTATCTTATTGAAATAAATCAAATAGTATCTATATAACTTTCTGTTTTCTTTTTTTAGAATTGGGCTACATTTCCATTCGCTTTATCTGCCGTCCTCTAATTAAATTTTAGTATACTCTTCTTATCAGCGACTTAATTGGCACCCAAAGCCAGCCGTCTGCCAAGGTATATATGGATATAATTGTATCCTACATTCCATGTCATATACATTAATAAATGTCTAGTTCGAATACTTTTGTAGCTATAATATATGCAGGTATATATTTATCCACGGAATGTCTCATGCATGGCAGCATCTTTGAGAGGATAGTTCATAAACTAAACTGTCAAATAAGCCGTATCATTAGTGCGGCATAAACTTCTTTTTAAAAAAAAAAAAATTAAAATTAGTCTAAAAAAAGATACCTTAACTTGTATATATTTAGCTGGTATTCCCTGAAATTTTTTTTCTTTTATTTTATATCTATCAATAACCAATATCACTACAATAATTCAAAGATGAAGTTCTCAACTGTTGCCATCATTTCTGCTCTCTCCCTCTGTCAATATGCTTCTGCTGAAGCCATGAACGACACAGACTGTTCAACTACTGCTGGAAACTTAACATACCCAGTTTATGGAAACATTACCAACGGTGCTGACCCAGTATTCTCCCAACGTGGTTACGCTGCTCTCGTTGGTGTCGGTTTATTATCTGTCTTATGTGCCATGTAATTAATTTTTTATTTAATGCCTTCATCTTTTAATCATATTCAGTTCTTTCACGCAACAGTGTTGCAAAAATATATCATTTTTATGACCTTTCTTTTACTGTAAGTTTATCTGAAATATGTACTTATATGCATGCCAGAACCACGGTGCCGTGGAGATTTGAAAATCATGGCATTTTACTCCGTGTTAGTGCTGCAATGGCCGTACAGTCCGTATTTTACCTCTCCAGTAATCAGCTAGTATGTACCGCTTGGGAACAATGTCTTCATGAACTCCGACACTCCAGTTTCGCAAAGAAACATGCGCTACCGCTCATTCAAATATTCAACGGCCGGTTAGATCTGTTCAAGATCCACGAGCTGGCCGGGCCCGCCTGCTTTGTCGCGCCCGCCAACGCCTTGGGGTTCATGAACGGTGGGTACGATTACCAGTTGGCAAAGATATATTCCACAAAAGATTATCCTGCAGAGAAAGTTATTCAGCAACATTTAGCAACCGTTGGGCGTGGCTACCTTCCAGTTTGCAGCTCACAGTTGGTAGAGTTCAGCCACCTGCAGTTCGCTAACTCTGAGGCCTGGAAGCGGTATAAGGCGGCGCACTTGATAATATCACCAACAATGGCGACACCACAGAGACTTAACTTAGACTCTGTTCAAGCTTCGAGACTCATTTTTGATGTTTGTTGGTCGGCTTTGAGTACTTTGCAGCTGCAAAATCTAGTTACTACCTTGATACTACCTGCATTTGGAACTGGTTGGGGAGGGCTCGACCCACAAATTGTGGCCAAATCAATGGTTTACGCTACTGCTATTTTTCTTGCCAAAGACTTGACACCTCTAGAGCGCAGCCTATTCTCTTTGAGGTTCCTTGGCCACGATCCCTCTCCGTTAACTACGGGAGAGGACGCTGTAGATTCTGCCACTAAGGGAATGTTTGCGCGTTTTACTAGTCTACAGAATAAATTAAATTCTTCTCATACATTTGACGAGTTTTTCCTAATTTAAGTGTGTCCACTCATACCATCTCATGTTCTTCTTCTTCTTTTTCTTCAAGTGCTAGCTTCCGTTCAAACATTTCGCTGCTCAAGCAAATAGGAGTGTAAAGGGGCAGACAGAAAAGGAATATTAATAAAATCAAAAGATCAGGAAGTGTATCAAATACATAGAACATCCATTCATGATTGAAAATGTAGCCTCCAAATCCTTGGATATACTCAATGAGTCTAATAATTGATCTAAGAATCAAAAGTATTGAGCATGAAGAGAGAGCAAATAATAGACCATACCATGGTGTGCGCAATGCAGTTTTGCTTTGATTTAAGAAGCAAGCAATCTGTAAAAATAATATAATAATGTACGCAGCAAGTTGACATGCTGTTGAAGCTAATGCAAAATCAGAATATTGAGCTAAGGAAGATCCAGTACCCAATTTTGACGAAGCAACGGCCTGAAGTATAGTACCAACAAGAATTACTAATCTATAGCTAATTTTGTAAACTCTAGTTGAAATAATAAACAGATCAACTTCTTCCAAGTATTTAATAATTTGTTGAGTTATTAATGCCACAGCTAAAGATTCAAACACTGCACCAATTGTTATAAGTGTACTTTGAATAATGAAAAAATCTAAATTAAACTTTGAAATAACTAGAACTCTAAACACATATCCAATACCAAGTACTATAGTAGCTAAAATAAAATAAAAATATACCCAACCTTTTTTCAATAATGTACTTCGATGTTTTTTGGCGACATCATGTTTTCTATGGGTGAAAGTAGTACTATCGGGAATAAAGACTTCTCCAGAATTCAACCTCTCAGTAAATATTCCTTGGACTTTGATAAAAGATAAATATAGTTCTAATATGGAAAGTATAATTCCTAATAAAAATATTACAGAAAAAGCAATAGCAGCAGATTTCAGTGGTGAGTAGCTATAACTGAAAGGTGTAGAAGAAGCCATATCAAGATGTTACAAATGATAATAATGAAGACCAAAAGATATATTGTGGCCTTTCATAGATGTTTATATATTGAATTTTATTTAGGATACATGTCGGCTGAGTAATACATTTATTCATCTTGAAATCATTAAACCCGCCAAATGCGAAAGGCTTGCATTAAGCTGTGCATTACACCCGCCCCGGATAGAAGCCTTGCATTATGGCCGCCAAGTCGAAAAGGCTTGGTTAGACCCTCGCCATATTTAAAGGGCTTTCTCAATATTGTTATACAGTTACATGACTGTAAAACTACTTCATTAATTGATAATTTCTTCATTAATATTTTTATTAATATTATATATTGTGTTTTTCCTGCTGTTTTTGTATAGAAAATAAGATATTCCATAAATGTCGGATTTATCATATAAAATAGTACCTTAATTCCACGTCTGCAACTTCATGTACCTGCTATATTGTCTATATTAACTCCGATTAAATTTGAGACCAGATTTGTGGTTCATACAATCTGTATAGCCCTAACTGCTTAACTGTCTCCTGGCTGTACTACTGTCTTGTTAGATAACAAAAACTAGGGGGCTGAGTTTGCATATACACGGCTGCACAAGTACCTCATAGTATTATATTAGTCCAACATAACAATGATAAATGAACAAAAACAAACAAACAAAAAAAGCCAGGACCTTAGACCATGGACAATATCTTAAATTAGCTAATAAAAAAAAATCACAGCTTTAGCTTTTTTTACTGCTACTATGATTGTGCAGGGATTTATTTGAGCCTCTTTGCGTATGCTGAAATTCATTATCTCGGAAGTAGGTCGCTGTGCCTTAGTCAGCCAATTTTTCCGATGCTTCCAAAACCCGTTAAAGTATAAGTTATTATCTCCGTACCAATTCTCAGCAACAATTTTGAAGCCCTTGGGACCTTCACTTCAATGTACGTATGGAATGTCATATTACGCATCAATATTCTTTACCCAATAGTTGGTTAAAAATACTCCACTGGTTACTAGAACTACCATCATTCCTGTGATACCGAAAAACCATCCAAAATGCTCATCATCTTGTCCAGGGACTTTTATACTCATCCCCCATAACCCTGTCAATATTGTCATTGGTAGAAAGGCTGATCCAATCAAAGAAACTTTAGTAAGAAGATCATTTACTTTTTTATTCAGATTTAATGATTCTACTTGTAGTTGTGCTAAATAGTTTGTATAGCAAGTAGAAAGTCTCTGCTCAAATGAGCCAAGATTCAGCGTCATCAGCATCAAGTGGTCTAAAACATCTCCCAAGTATATTGTAACAGATTGATGTGACAGAGGATAAATAGAACTAGCATCCAATATTGGAGAAAATGAATCCTCTAAATCATGTAATTTGAACTCTTGACTCGCTTGTATCATATCATGATTGAATTGGCCAAGTTCGCTATATCTTTTCAACAACATTCGAATTACTTCCGATTTTCCAGTTATTAATCTCGATAATGCCATGATTTTACTTCTCACTAGCCATATGTTGTTCAACATAGTCTTGTAATCACTATTGTAGCATAAATGGGTTTTTGCGTCAATAGAGTCTGTTTCTTGTTCACATTTCTTTAAAGCTGGTAAATACGTATCTGTAATATCATCCACTAAAGCATAGAATATCCAGTCAGGCGAAAGGTTTATATAATCCCTCATTTGTCGTATTCTGTGTCTTACAGAGGTTCCGTGCTTTGTCTTTTGTTGCAGGAAGCTCAACACACCGTTAGAGAAGATTATAAAATAACTGTATATAGGAGTCAAGTATTTTGAAGATTCAGACTCTGTATTAAATGAGTGAAATACCACAAAATAATAATTCTTGAAAAACTCAACTTTTTCTCTAGACTCATACAATCTAATATCCTCCGTGGTTAGGGAATGCAAGTTGAAAGCCTGAGCGAGGACCTTAATTTCATCATCAGTAGCACAGTTACAATTTAACCACCAAGTAAAATTCAGAGACTCATCCGTATTTGTTCTTTTAGAATTAAATAATAATGTGAATGAGCTTTCTGTTTTAAGAAGACCGGGCAAGTCAGATGAATGAATGGTGGTACTATGGTCTGAGCGAAACAAAGAGAATCGAGTGACATCTAACAGTTCAGTCTTGCTGTTTTGCGAGGACTCTGTCTCTTGTATAACAGACTCTAAATCGCGATTTCGTCTTAATGAACGTCTTGTGACTTTCTGCAACCAATTTGGAATATATCTGGAACTAGAGGTGCTCTCATCATCTGTTTTATAGAATACATCACCAGAGCTATAATCCGATGATGGTTCCAGATCTTGTAAATGCTTTCCCTGCTGAGTGCCTATGAACTGTTCAAGACACTCAAAATTTGCATTCGTTCTTCTGAGTGGATGATACCATACGTCGTCCTCATTGATACCACTTGCAATGGATAGCACATCATCAGCTTTATTCTGACGTGCTCTCAGGATCCCCTTAGGCAATTCCATTAAACCCTTATAAAGTAAAACTACGAATTATCCAAGAAGACATTATATATATATATATAGAGTGGAGGACCACATGGGTGGAACTGAGCGATGGGTATGCATATGCAAACGGCTTACAATGTAATGAGGTTCAACCATAATATATTCCACAAAGTACCTTTAAATGATGACAAAAAAAAATTAAAAAGAATCTAAATCAAGTTTACTGGAAGAGTTTAATAAATCTTTTATTTTTCTCAGGATAATTAAACCATAATAGCCTTAGAAGCAGTTCCTTGAATCCACTTGTTGACAGTAGCTGAATCCAAACCACTATCAAAGTTAAAGTTATCAACCTTTCTAAGATAAACACCAGATCCATCAAATACGGCAACTAAGGTAACGTAGTCATTTAATGGACGATCGAAGTAATCTGGAGATCCTCCTCCACCCCAACGAGTACCATCATGACCACCTTGACCATCATGTAAGTGGTTAACTAATTGAGAAGATCCTTGAGTAATAACTTCCCATAAATCTAATTCACCACAACCAGTTGACCAACAAGAACACTCTTCTTTACCATATTGAAGAGTACGTGGAATTCTTCCGTTAAGAAGCCAAACAGCTGGCATATCATGATTATTAGAAGTAGAATCAGTAGCAGTTGGCATCTTAAAGTTAAATGCAAAGATTTTGGTGGTACCAGACCAACCTTTCTTTGCTGGAATATCAGATCTGTAGTAACCACAACTACTGTCACAATCTTGTCCAGAGAATAAAACAACTTCCTTATCAGAACCTAAAGTAGTGTCAGATAAAACAGTTGGATTCTTAGATTTACCAGTACCCTTAGCATCAGAGTATGAAAGTGAGTTACCAAAAGCAGCAGACCAAGTACCAGAGTAAGAAGAATCACCTAAATGGTTCATAAATACAACATTATCAGCTTTACTTCCAGAAGCATCATAGTATGATGAACGAGTCCAGTCACCACTTACAGATCCAGTACTTTGACTTGTAGTACCTGAAGTTGGACTAGCACTTACACCAGATGGAGCAACATCTGTTGAATGGTAAATGTCAAGCACCTTATTTTGAATAGAAGCTGGTTTAACTATGTTAGCAGGAGAGGAGGAAGAAGAAACAGCTGCAGCAGGAGCAGCAGAAGCTGATGTAGCAACTGGTGCAACAGTGCTAGTATCATCATCTCCTTCAGTTACGAAAATAGTCTCAGTAACATCAACAGTAGCGACATAAGCATCTCTCTTGATATGTTGATGATGACGAGCAGCCAATTGTGGCTCTTCTTGAATATCTCTCTTTTTAGAACCTGAACTTTTAGTATAAACTGCAAATTTCTTTAAGTTAATTGGTCCACGAATATGAACAGATAAATCTTCATCTAATGGAGATAAGTTACCACTAAAAGATTTAGAAGTTGATGAACAAGATCCAGAACTTTCATCCATATTTGTTATATCTTTATAAGATCCAGAATATCCAATACTAGCATATTGAACAAAATCAGTGCTTCCAGCTGCTGCTGTATTTAAGAAAGCTGAAGCAGCTATAATAAATGAATAAGTAAATTTCATTTTTATTTCCCCTGGTTATACTTTTTTTTTTTTTAAAAAGAATTAAAAAAAAATTAACGAAAGACTATAGCTGGAACCAGTTGGAGAAGAAATTCAATTACTTTAGAGTTTTGAATGGCACTTTGACTACTTTATATGATTTAACTGGCGTAAGACGCACCTCGGTTTAGGAGTATGTATCAGAATTGTTACAGATTCTGGTAACTTACACTCACGGCAATAGCCAAGATTATTATTATTTTTTTAAATATGTTAATAATATTAATTTATTATATTAAAATTATAACTATCAAACATATGATTTAGAAATTTTCACTAATGAAACTTTTCAGCCAAAATTCAAAATATTAAAACAGTATATGATACTTATTTGTAGTTAACATAATTGGCACTCCACTATGCTTATGCATGGGAGTAAATTGTCTCCAGCCCTAGTACTAACGTTAGGAAGGTTTTTTTTAGTTATTTATTAAACGTTTTTATTTAAGGCTAGATTTTTATTTGGCTGGGTGTTTCTAGATACCCACTAAATTTATAAGCTAGTATAATCTACCAAAATAAAATCAATAGTAGACCCTGCACTGAGTAATTAAGCCCTTAGCTACCAGCATTAATGGTTATTTTGTTTGGCATACAAAATTGTTTCCTAAAATCCTTTGATTAGTTTTATCGTTTCGGTACTAATGGTAAATAAGATTTTAAAGAAGGTTAGAAAACATACCTTGACCTATTACTGGATAAATTAATTAAAAAAAAATATCTATGGTTTCATACCAATTACCACACCCAATAAAGCTATGTTTTTATATTTTACGTTACAATTTTAAATTCTCTTCTTTTTGTTTTTAATATTATATCAAGTAGATTTCTTAATCAATAGCTTATTTCAACTCATTTCCATGGGCCAAAGTATACCATGGCAAATTCTCATTTGACAGATTCCCGGTAGTTAGTGGAGGTTATCTGCGGGCTGCTTTAGTAGTACGTACCGACCGGACCACCTACTAAGCAGCCTTACTATAAACTAAAACCAAAACGATAAGCACATGCTCGTAAAATAGAAATCAAAATATGCATTTAAACATATAAAAATTAATCATACTAATACTTTAAATATTGATTATTACTAAATAACACTGCAGAAATTCTGGTTTATGCCGTCATGTTATCCTGATCTAGTATGCTTTGCATCAGACAATATCCATACAGGATTAAGCAGCCCCGGGCGTCTATTTTGAGTAGTATAATTTCCTGCCGTCCAATAATTATAGGTAGACGATCAGTGTGTATTTTAATTTGCCACTGTAGAGCGATATGAAGGTATTGAATTTTATATTTGTTGCGGGATGCGCTGGGTCATTAGCCAATGTTGGATTTAACAGAGATCAAGTACCATTGAAGGGTTTATTTTCTAGTGATGATGATACTATGTCTCTTATCAATGTTGCTGCCCAGAAGTTTGGTATTAGTGCATCGCACGATATCCAAGAAGAAATCAGCAATGTCTGGGATCAAACTTTTCAAGAATTTGGTGATTTAAAGGATAAAGTTAAAGATGCTATTAATTATAAAGGAAAATCTCGTAAAATTCAACCAAGAGATGATTGGGATTTTGAATTTAAATCTAATAACCACCCAAACTATAAACTTAGAGGAAAACAACCAGATCCTTCAATTTTAGGAGTTGATACTGTTAAACAATATAGTGGTTATATTGATGTTGAAGAAGAAGATAAACATTTCTTTTATTGGTTTTTTGAATCTCGTAATGATCCTGCAAATGATCCAGTTATTTTATGGTTAAATGGTGGTCCAGGTTGTTCATCATTTTTAGGACTTTTCTTCGAACTTGGCCCATCTGTTATGTCAGAATCAGGTAAAGTTGAATTTAATCCGTTTTCATGGAATTCAAATGCTTCAATTGTATTTTTAGATCAACCAGTTAATGTTGGATTTTCATATTCAGGAGAATCAACTGTTTCAAATAGTGTTGCAGCAGCAGTTGATGTTTTTGCATTTTTAGATTTATTCTTTCTTAAATTCCCACAATATTCTCATTTAGATTTCCATATTTCTGGTGAGAGTTATGCTGGTGTTTATATCCCATTAATTGCTCTGGAGATTCTTTCACATCCTGTTGAAGAGAGAAGTTTTAATTTGACTTCTGTGTTAATTGGTAATGGTATTACTGATCCAAAAGTACAATACGATTATTATCAACCAATGCTTTGTGGCGAAGGTGGTCATCCTGCTGTGATTCCTGCTGATCGTTGCGAGAAGATGAAGGTTGAGCAAGAAAGATGTGGTAAGCTTGTTGACATGTGTTTTAACTTTAACGAATCTAAATTAGCATGTATGCCTGCTATGGTATACTGTGAGGGTAAAGTATCTGCAGCAGTATCTGACTACCATATTAACCCTTATGATATTCGTATGATTTGCGATGGTGATGAATGTTACCCAGAGCAGAAGCATATTGCAAATTATTTGAATAGTCCTGAAGTTCAAAAAGCTATAGGAGCTGAAGTTGAATCTTTTGAAGAATGTAGTAGTACTGTTGGACTGCAATTCTTTTTAAATGGTGATCAAATGCAC
The DNA here is from genome assembly GCA_030571755.1 of Saccharomycopsis olivae (nom. inval.). Classification (NCBI taxonomy): domain Eukaryota; kingdom Fungi; phylum Ascomycota; class Saccharomycetes; order Ascoideales; family Saccharomycopsidaceae; genus Saccharomycopsis; species Saccharomycopsis olivae (nom. inval.). The sequence goes on along the minus strand of JAJLYT010000006.1, from coordinate 75,595 downwards.
CCATATCAAAAGAAAGTGGCTGAGTTGTTAGATGTTTACAATTTACCAGTCCTCATTTACGCAGGTGATAAAGATTATATTTGTAACTGGCTCGGTAATGAAGCTTGGGTTAATGAGTTAGATTATTATGGTCATTTAGAATTCCTTCAAGCAAAAACTCGCAGATTCTATACAAGTTCAGGAATTTACGCTGGTGATGTTAAAAGTTATAAAAATTTTACTTTCCTTAGAGTCTTTGGTAGCGGTCATATGCTTCCTCATGATCAGCCAGAATCCGCTATTAACTTCGTTAATCGCTGGATCGCTGGTAATTATGGTCTATATTAGAGTACAGGTTGCGCAGCCCCGGCCGGCGGAAGTCCGTTAATTTCTTTTGCAGGCCAAGACAAGTCGATGAACAATATCTATAATAACTGAGATTCAAAGGGTATATTTTTGGGCTTATTGTGCTGTTATTGTGCTAGATTATTTTTATCATTTCTAATTTTTATTATTCTTTTCTAATTTTTAAAATTTCTTCTATTAATAGACTTATTAGTTATGCCTATTGAGTCACTTCAACCAATATCCGGAAGAAGAGTGAGGAGAGTAATAACAACTGGCCAAATAGGTATAGATTATAAACATGGAAGACTTTTATCAAGACTTGAGGATCAAGTAATTGCAGCTATTCATAATCTTGAACAAAAATTAAAAGAATCAAGATGCTCTTTATCTAATTTATCAACTTTAATGGTTTTTGTATCATCATCTAAAGATATACCTAAAATTAATAATATTTTATTTCAAATTATTGGAACAAATATACCAATAAGGTTTCAGGTAGTTCAATTTCCAGAAGTTATAAAGTTAGAAATAATGGCTACTGCTTGGCTATACAATAATGTCCTTTAAGTTCTAATACTTGTGCCATGATGGCTAATTTTGTTTTTATGTTATATCACGATGGTTATTTTATTTTTATATCTGTAGTTATTTGCAGACCGTCTTCAGTAGATCTTGAAGACTTGCGCTGTGTTAGACACTCAATTGCTGTTGTCATAAGGTGGTAAGCACTACTCGCGCGACATACATAGTCTAGAAGCGATTGTGAGGCTTGAGTGCGCATATGAAGTTGACACGCCGTGAAAATTGTAGCGCATAAACCGTAGGTCTAATTACAGTAATCCGAAGTAGGAAAAAACAGAAAAAAAAAAAACGCCAACCAACTTAAACGGTATTAAACTGATCTAAACGACTTTGATACCAAACTGATTTATTTTTCTTTTAGATAACAGTTTTTATTGGTATCAAAGGCCAGTTAGTGCTCTTTTTATTTTGTTTCTTTTTCTTTAAATCTTCTTTTTTTCTTTTCCCCTTTTAACTGATCTTTTAAACAGGCTACTGATCAAGATCTTTAGTATTGGCGTGTATTTTATCTAGATCATCCCTTGTAAAGGGTATTTAATTTATAAAATATAATATGGGAATTTTCACACGTCGAAATAGATCAGACTCTGTGTCTAGTAATAGTCAGGAAATAAATCACATCGAGAATCAACTGGGACTATCTGGTCCAGTAAAGGATACTTTCACTGTTAGAAATAGATCTAGTTCTAGAAGTTTGGGGTCTGGCGTCGGGAACGCTTCGCCGTCTTTAAAAAAGAAATCCTCAAAGTTATCACTATATTCTATTAACTATGAAGATCAAACAAAACTGAAGGTTCTGTCGAGACTAAACAATGTTTTGTCTGCGTCTACCTCGACAGTAGCCGACTCTCAACAACAACAAGACAATATTCGCCAGTTAAGTTTTGGTCTTAGTTTACAAGATTCTGGCTTAGACAATAATAAAAGCACAGCAAGTATAGGCCCAGTGCCGCCTCAAAAGGTTCCAAGACGGAAAGTTAGTATTAACGAGCTTAATCATATTAGAAGTCACAGTATCACAAATAGCAGCAGTATTATCTCACCTAATCAGACAGCAACATCTAATTTTGATAATCAACATTTTTACCATAATGAAACACAAGAAAATGTTATTGTTAAAAAATCCTCATTTACATTTTTTAATAAATTGATTAAACCGAAAGTGTCGCAACAGCCTCTGCAGCAACCTGAGGAGTTGCAGCTGTCTGCTTCTGAACGCTATAATAACAATAAAAATATGGAAATTATTCAAAATAAAATTGATTTAGATAATGATCTTAATGAAGAAATAACAAAAGAACCAATGTCAGAATTAGAACCAAAAGTTAGTGCATTATCAAATGAAGATACAAGAGATTTTGATGCAAAGACTCCAGTATCACAGTTAATACGAAAACGTAATATTGAAATTCCTACTGATTCTCATTTAAGTACATTAACTGAGGATCTGTTTTATTTTAATTCTCGTTTACCTTCAACACCTGTTTATAGTTCCGCTGATGGTAATAATGCTGGATCTAAAGATAAGCTAGTTTCACCCGAGGAATTGAAAAAGGGAGATTCAAGTAAAAAACTTCTCCCACCTATCGGTGATGATCTTAATGATGCCAAAGTTTCAGTGGTTACTGGTGAAGATGAAGATGATGAAAATATCAATTCTAATTTAAATAGAGTTACTAGAACTCCAGGAACATCAAAGTCTTCCTCAATTGCATCTCCAAGTTCATCTTCAAGATTGAGCAAAATAATATCAAAGATATCATTAACTGAAATTACTAGTCCTAGAAATCGTAATTCAATGATGTCAACAAAGAATTCTACTGGAGGAAGCGCACGTCGAAGATATAATCATCTTTCTGTTACAGATTCACTTTATAATGATGCTGATATGGAGGCAATAGCAGCAATTCAAAATAAAGATAATAAGGAATATTCTTACTTAAACGAAGTATCTGAACAAAGAAATGAGAGTCAGTCTATCCCTGAAAATAATTCAATATCTGAGACTGAGTCAAATATTGATGTGAGCACTTTACCTGCTCCCACAACTAGTTCGAGTCAACTACTTGGTGTACCTGATCTGAATTCTGTAAAAGCAAATAGTTTGACTAGCAAACCATCGTTCAATGTTGATGATAATAAAGATGATCCTTTAGTGGTTCCAAGACCACAGTCTAGATCATTATTCCGTTCTCCAAGCAAACGTTTAACTAAAAGATTATCAGGAAAGTTTAGTATGTCACCATTAATGTCATTGATGAGAAGTGCATCACCTCAAAAGAACTCTGGTATTAATGAACCAGCGTCTTTAGATGCTATTAATGTTCCTGAACTTGTGTCAAACCCAGATAATGAATTGAGATCAACTAATCTGGAGAGTTCTTCCTTGGAAGATGCAGAAATTGCTGAAGCAACAACTATAATATCATCAAGAAAAGCAGGTATTTCACCAGTTAAGGTAAACTTCACTCACCTGCACACACTTAGTAATGGAAGCACTGGAAGCTCAAATTCTATCTTAAAGGATAAATCTGCTCTGTATGCTTTACAAGAACCAATTGAGCCGGTTTTTAATGATCATTCGTCATTACCAAGAATTACGACTAGCAGACCAGAAGATCTTTTAGTTGAAGAGCTAATGTATTCTCATTTATCTCCTATAGAAGAAGTCGATTCTCCTGAGAGTGCAAGACTTATTAAAAAGCATCAATTATCATTTTCTAAGAGGGAAATACCTCTGGTTGCCTCTTCTTTGAATAAGTATGCTACTAGTGAAACTTCAGAAGTTGATGAAACTAGAATACTTCTGCCTTCTGACAGTATTAGATCTTTCAAGACTTCAGAAATCACTCTTCCAAGTCCATCTGCAGCATTATTTGAAGATGGAAATAGTGTGGATAGAGCTAGCAATGATGATTCTGATGCCAACATTTCTCAGCTGGAACCATTTGTAATTCCAAATAGCTCTGATTCAACCCCAGATTCTCAAAATGAGATCGTTATATCTGAACCTCAACAGTCTGATGCATCACCTCTGCGTACAGAAAGAATGAATAAGAATGCCAAGGTACACTCCAAATTATCAGAAAGTGTCACCCTTGAGGACATTAAAGTGGGTAAGAATAATTCCAGCAACTTAAGTGTTCCTGACTCCAACAGAAGCTTCAATGATAGTGATAATAGTATCAATTTACGTGTACGTAACCAAAGATCACCTAGAGCTATGACATCCTATCAGGAAGATTTCCTTACAAGATCTGCAAAGACTTTATCTACAATATCTGTTGGTACTAATAGAAAGGTATTGAGACCTATTTCAGCTGCTTTTAAGACTCCTTTATTACCAGATTATGAGGATGAAGTTGATCAAACCCCAATATTACCTGCTGATGGTAAGAATAATAGTCAAATTACTTTAAATTTTGATGAGAAACTGGTTGATCCGCTTGATGCCAGATTTCCAGTGGGTTCTAATAACAATACACCAGAAGTAGCTCAAAATGTGACTAAAGATGTTCCAGCTGAGTTAGAGGAAATATTAGAAAAGGAAGGATTTAATGAATTAACTTCACCTAAGTCTGTTGATATTAATTATGAGAATTTTGTACAAAGTGGTGAATCACTGCCAAATAACTCAGAGTTTGAACTTTCTCCTATGAATGAATATTCTCTTAATAAAAAGTTAGACTTCGGATTAGCATCTACTCCTATTGAAATGTCTAGAGATCCTATTTTTGCTAATATCTTAAAAGCTAAAAATACCAAGAATGGTGATACAGATATTGCTAGTCAACTGTCAAGTGAAATGTATGATGTTGGTTCACCAATGAGCCAACCTAAATTTCCTCCTCCTACTCCCAAATTTGTTCAACCTACCATTGCTGAAGAGTCTGAAGGTGATTCTCCAACTATGTCTCCAAAAAGTAAGTCTTTGGGATCTAATATAGCAGAAGGTATAGTTGCGAAGGATGTCAGAACTTCTAGAAGCAATAGTGATGGAAATCCATTCCTCGAGTATAACCATAGTACTACACTGGTTGACGTTAATGGAAATTATAAGTCAACTAGCATGTCTCTTCCTAAGAAATCTAGTCTGCTTAGTTTGAATAAAGTATTATACTCAAACAATAATGCTTCTACAAATTCTGATTTTGACACAAGTACTATACAAATTACTAATAGTAATAGCAACAGAACACTTACCAAGGGCCTTTACACCCCGACTACCTCTCCTTATAAAAGATCAACCAATCTCAAGCACTCTAATAGTTTACGATTGGCTACCACCCCTCGCGGGAAGACGCCAAATAAGACTGATAATGAAGCGGGCGATGATAATGACAGAGTATTAAGATCTCCAGATCTGTCGTACTCTCAAAATAGTGGTACTAGAAGACCATCAACTAATGGTCTGCCTCGACACAAACCTTCACTATCTAATAGTACTACTGAGTCAATATATCAAGAAGTTTATGGAAATTTGAAATTGCGTGATGGTTACAAAAGTGAATTATCATTGAATACAATGAAGAAAAGTCCTAGTATGAGTTCTCTTGATACTAAGGGTCGTCATAAGAGTCGTCATTTCAGTTCTAATTTGCATACTGACTCTTCAATTAATCTTAGTTTTGATAATAATGATGAGGCTAATGAGCTTGTTTCCTTATTTATCAAATCGCTTCACTCTTTTGATGCTTCATCATTGGAGTCTGAAGATCTGGCCATTTGTCTTAGTTTCGAGAAAGACGACCTTGCCTTTTTGTTTAATATTGATGAATCTGGATGGGGTGAAGTTGTAATGTTAGGAAGCTTGGAGAAAGGATGGGTTCCTATGAATTATTTTAAAGCTGCTGTTGATGAGTCGGTCAGTGAAAATGAGAGTCCTGCTGCAGTAGCAGAGTCCAGGATTTACCTAAAACCATTATTCATTGCAGCTGCCGAGTTTTTGTTAAATCCTCAAGAAGTACCAACCGATGTGGAGGGCGAACTAACTTTCTCTAATAAACATATGAACAACATCAGGGATGGTGTTAAGCTCTTATTACAATATACCAAATGTCTATCAAGAACAGCACCAATTGTTGAGAAACGTCCAATCGTACGTAAGGTCAGAAAAGCTTTACTTGCTGATTGGTATACCTTAATGAGCAAGGCTGAAAAGTATAAAGGCAGTACTCTGGAAGAAAAAATTGAGAACTTAAAGTCTTTTACTTATAAAGTGTTGGTGAAGGCCCTCGCTTTCCTTGACATTTGGGGTAATGAGAGTGAGACTTATCAAAAGCAACGTGAAAAGGAAAGACTTGAGAAGAAAAATCGCAGACGCAGCAGAAGAAAGTCAAAGCAAGAAAAGGTATTATATTTGGATCGTGTTCCTTTTGCTGCAGAAAGATTACTGAAGGTAAAGAGTCTTTTATTCCAATATTTAGGAATGATTCTTGGCCGTTTAGATATTATCGAAACCAGTTATTTAGGATGTGATCAATTAGAGAGTTTGATCCATCAAATCATATTATTATTGCGTGAGCTTTTATTTATTGGGAAATCTGCTACTATTTTGTTAAACTCTAATAATTACTCACTTGATAATTCTTTGGATAACTTATTAGCATATGTTAGTGATCTTGTGACAAGTGTAAAACATTTGGTTGCTAAAGCTGATAATGATGATAATGATGAGGAAGAGTATCAACCAGTTATAAAGGATGAGTTCTATACTTATACTAGAGAAGGTGCAAAATTAATGCGGATAGTATCACAAATGATTAATTCTGTTTATAGTGCAATGTTTAATTGTACAAAATTATTAAGTATGACAAAGGATTTCCAATTGAATATATACAGAAAGTATCCAGATTTTGAAGCAATGAAGATTATTCCTTCTGATTTTATCAGAAAATGTGTCAGTGGATTAATTGAAAACCAATTTGTTGCTTATAAGTTGAATAGAACTTCTAATTTATTTGATAAGTATGTTAGTGATGCTTTCAGATACGGCCCAGTTAAAGGTGGATCTAAGAAAGAATTGTATATTACTACTGATGGTAGCCGGTTGTTAAAAGAATATTTGCTCAACGCAGAAAGTGATCCTCGTGAACTTATTGTTCCTATTAGTAATGAACAGTATGATACGGAGTATAATAGAGATATGATTTTAAAGGAAGTTGTTTATGATGATAATAAAAACGTTATCGGGGCCAGTTTCAAGTCATTGGTTTTCCTTTTAGCCAATGAAAGAGCACATCCAAGTTCATTCTTTGTGAGTACCTTTTTCATGTGTTTTAGAAACTTTGCCACTACAAGAGAATTTCTTCAAGAATTAATTAAGCGTTTTGATGTTGGTGATCGTGAGAAAGAGTTTTTAGTAAGAAATCATGTATTAAGAATTAATGAACATAGCGCTTATGATTCAAGATTACGCAAGAGAAGAAAGACTATCTTGAGTATTATTCAAGTTTGGCTTGAAAGTTTTTGGAATTACGAGAAAGATTTCACTGAGTTATCTACACTAGTTAACTTTTTAAATGAAGGTGCAGTTAATTACTGTCCCGAAGATACAATTCTGCTGCTTGTTCGTTGTGCCAAATTAGCTTATATGCAACCGAGTAAAAAGGGTGTTGGTTATAATGAATATGACCAGTTAATAGACAGAAGAATAGGACTACCAAGAAAGAATTCTTCTACTTCTGAATCATTTGAAGGGCTGTTATCAGCATCTACATCTGAAAATGATTTATCTTCATTGAGTCTGAATCTGTCAGTTCTGTCTTTAGCGTCCTTAAATTTGCCAACAAATTTCAGCAATTATCATATTACTGCAATAATGAGCAAAAATCAAGGTGCAGCGACAGAAAAATCTGTATTAGCCTTCCGGAATATTTTAGGAGATAATTGGCCACGCCCTCGTTCCACTTCACAGGATGCTGCTTCTAGTAACAAAGTTTTCCAACCTTTGGAATTAAGATTAATGATCGACTCATGGTTTTCTATTTGCTCTAAAGATTTAAAAATAGAACCTCCAGCTGTTGCTACTGAATTTACCAGTTATAACGCTACTGATGTTGCAAAACAACTCACTGATATTGAATCAGAGATCTTTTTAGGAATTCAGCCAGAGGAGTTATTGAATGAAAATTTTAGAGAAAAGAGAATTCATTTGAAAAAGAGTGTAAATGTTGAAAAATCAGTAATGTTTACTAATTTATTATCAGATTTTGTTATGGATACAATCTTGAGTCCTGGTTTATCAATGAAACAGCGTGTAGCTAATGTTAAACATTGGTTAAAGGTAGCTAGTTTATGTTTCCAAATAAGAAACTTCAATTCATTAGCCGCTATTATGACTGTCTTACAAATTTCTGCTATTAGTAGATTAGATAAGTTATGGACTGGCTTAAATGGTAAATATATTGATACATATGATTTCTTAGTTAAGATTATTAATCCTAATAAGAATTATAAAGTATACAGAAATTTGGTTAAACCATATTTATTAGGAGATGATAATAAGTCTCAAACAGCTATTGTTCCATATTTTAATCTCTTTTTACAAGATATCATTTTTGCTAATGATGGTAATCGTAATAAGAGAATGGCAGTTATTGATGGTGAAGAAAGAAATTTAATTAATTTTGATAAACATTCCAAGATTGTCCTGACAATCTCTGAGTTGGTATATTTTCAAGTTAAATATCCTCATCCAGATAATGCTACTAATAACTCTAATTCTAATTCAAAAACTTCAGTGTTTTCTTTCAGTCCAAGTATTAATAATGATACTTTTGATACTATTGCACCAAATCCTGTGGTTGAAGAATTCATTTTATTAAAATTATGGGCTACTAAACAATACAGTAACTCAGATAATGATCGTTTCTGGAAATATAGTTTAGAAATTCAACCTCAATCAAACAACTAGATTTTTATTCCATGTTATTTTTTTATTTTTATTTTTTATTTTTATTTTGATCTTTATATTAAAGATACCTATGACTGTTTAGCATTTATTAATTGTTTTGTTCACATTTTTAGCTATTATTATTACTATTTCTCTCCCTTTTTTTTTTTTTTTTAAATGTTACTCTCTTTTGTTAATGTGATGATTTTGAATTTTTTATTTTTATTCATTATGCTGACTGTAATTTCCATGGTGGCAGAACTGGACTGAAACCATGAAGTCTTTTAAAAGTTTCACTAAAATAGTAGTATATATGTCCAATTAGTAAAGATATTAATACATCGAGTAAATTTTCTTTATTAATAATTGCTGATACAATCCATACTAATGGAAAATATGACACAGGTATTTCAATTAACCAGAGCAATTGTACTCTTGCACCAGGATTTTGACATGCCCAAGTATACGTTAAACTTGTTTCTAATCTATTCTTAAAGAAGAATGTAGGTGAAAAATATTCACTTGCTATTACCATACAAGCATTAACGAATAACATCCAAATAAAGTCACTAGTATAATAAAATGATTCTTCAGCAGAACTCATTGTACGTATTGTAGCAAACCATTTCATAAAAGCACTTAAGCTTAAATCACCATAACAAAGAAATGAAGTTATTAGTCGCCAATATTGATGTTTATAAAATATATTCAGAAACTTAAATGCTAAATCCAAATAACTAACAGTACCAGTATAAAGTAGCATAGCTATGATAAAACTGGTCCCAACCCATATTCGTGTAACCACAGGAACACTACCAAAGAGATATATAAGTATATTCTCCATATTCAGGCGATATAAGTATAATAGTAAGTGCAGTAAGTGCCTATATATGTAGTGGCAGCTGTCAGTCTCAGGATTTTGCTGTTTCTCCAAGATTGACAAGTATGTCCTGTGGGATTGCCTCCGATGAGGAGCGGATGCACAAGATTCGAGAATATTAGTCTGTCTCGCCTCCGCCGCCCACCCAATGGACATTGACACTGACACATTACAAGAGCCACCTTGCTGGACTCAAGACAATGAGAACATGATATTAGGCCCGTATAGGTACTTAACAGGTCTGTCTGGTAAAGAACTTCGAACTACCCTAATCAATTCGTTCAATCAGGTTCTTAAAGTACCGGAAGATGATTTAGATATAATAAAGAACGTTGTTGGGATGCTACATAATGCTTCGTTGCTCGTTGACGATGTTGAAGATGGCTCAAGACTTCGAAGAGGTAATCCAGTGGCCCATGAGATCTTTGGTGTTCCAGTCACTATCAACACTGCTAATTACATGTATTTTAAGGCTATCCAAGAGGCTCTCAAATTAGGACCGGAGGCGATATATATACTTAACGAAGAGTTCCTCAATCTTCATCGTGGTCAGGCTTTAGATTTATATTGGAGAGAATCTCTAATCTGTCCCTCTGAAAAAGAGTACGTTGATATGGTTGTTAACAAGACAGGTGGGTTATTTAGATTATCTATACGACTTATGGAGCTTAAAGTAAAGGATAAAAAATCTTTTGTACCTTTAGTAAATTTACTAGGTATAATATATCAAATCAAAGATGATTATGTTAATTTGAGTTCATCTGATTATTTTACCAATAAAGGTTATTGTGAGGATTTAACTGAGGGTAAATTTTCATTTCCTATTATACATGCTATAGCTTACGATAAGAGTAACGAAGAAGTAATTAATATATTGAAAAAACATACTAGTGATTTAGAATTAAAAAGACATGTTGTTCAGTACATGTCAAATACTTCAAATAGTTTTAAATATTGTGAAGATACTTTAGAAAAATTACAAGATAAAGCAATGAATATGTTAACACAAATTGTCACTAATAGTTATAGTTCCAAAGAGTATGAACAAGGAGCAAAAGTGTTAAAAGCAATTATTGAAAAAATTTCTAACGTTAAATAATTTTAATCAATCTTATTTTGCATTTTTGTTTTAATCTTTTCTTTTAATTCTGCACTTGGACCTTTAGCTTCCATAGTTAAATGTTCACTGCTTCCTATACTACTTGCGCTAGATGATCTAGCTCTACTGTATTCTGAGAATACAGGAATATTGGATAAAGAATTACTAGAGTTCATTCTACTAATTCCATCAGAATCCACAAATGATGTTGCATCTGAATGTTGATCGTCTTCAGTTGAGCTTTGTTCCTTCTTGTGTTTTAATCTTCTTTGACGTAATTCATTAGTTTTTCTGTCTTCTTCCTCTTCCTCATTAATATATGATTTGTTTCCCTTACTATCGACTACTGCAGTAGTGGAGTTCTCACTCATTTCTAAAAGGTTAAAGTCCTTAGGGAACATCTCCATACCAAATGTATCAATAATAGAAGTAATATCCTGGGCTAATTTTCTTCTTTGAAGTTTTAAATTATTTAAACTCACAGGGTCAACAATAGAAAAGTAAAGAGGACGTAAACTCTTGAAAATATCCATTCCAGATTCTCCCACAATCAATGCAGCATACGTTAAAGATGCTGAGAATAAGTAACTAACCATAAATGTTAAAATAAGACTCCAATTTTGGAAATAATTTTTCTTGTAGCAATATAAAGTGATTATAGTCGAGTAAAAAATATATAACAATGGTGCAAAAACCATAGAAATTAAGATTTTCCACGTTGCCAAGACATCATTAGCTTTGATCTTAACCACTGAACCTGCAAGGGCCTCTTTAGCCTTTTGTTTAGAAATAATTCTAGTACTAATAAATACAGGTGAAAAAAGAATTGTACCTGGTAAAGCAAATAAAGATAAGAAACCAATTGTTAAACCTCTATATATCAAAATGAAAAAATTTCTAAAAATATTAATTTCAGCAGTTTCAACCATATGATCAGCTAAATGATAAACACGTAACAGTTCATTATATTTTAAAATTTCTTCTTTAATTGATATAACTTTTTCATTATCTTTATATCTTTCATAACCTGCAATAATTCTTCTATTAAATTCATTAATTAATGGTAAAGGTAAACGTTCAGCGAAATTAGTTTGATATAATCTTCTAGAAGCTTGAACAATCATTAAAGTTTCATAAGAATCACATTGAACAGTAACAGCTTTTAAACCATCTTGAATAATATCTAATAATTGTTTAACAGCTTCTCTATTAGTTTCAGGATTTTGATACATTTTAACTAATTCAGAAGAAACAGTAATTGGATTACCAAATTCAACAATAGCACGAGATCTAAATTTATGAGGATGAAAATAATTCATTCCACAAGGAACAATTTTAACATCAAGTCCTGGAGTATGAACCATTGCACCAAGTGCCATAATAGCAACACCAGCTTTTAATGGTAAAAGAGTGGTTCTATCATGACTACCGCCTTCTGGGAAAATACCAATACATTCATTGTGAGCTAAATGCTCAAATACTTGCTCATAAACAAATTTTTGATCAATCTTATCAGCGACTTTAAAATCAGTAGAATCAGTTAAGAGTTTTTCCACTTTACCACTTTTCTTCAAGTTAAACTCCTTTCTGATAATCAACTCATTGTCTGATATAATCTCTTTGATATCAACATTGCCCAATGAATTTGGCAAGCCAATAAGTCCCTTTACCATACATTCAGTAGTGAACTTGGTACCGATACCGTGGACTCTTGTTGGGTCATTTTTTAGATCTTTTATAAAGATTTTACCAGAAGCTTTCTTCAAGTTATCCTGAGCGCGATTAACACCTATAGATAATTGACATCTAGCGAGGAATCCAATGACTTTTCTAGTTAAAGATTTAGTGGCAATCAAGAAACTAACTCTTCTATGAACTCTTTTTTGGACTTGGCCCATAAGAATAATTGGGTCAACAAATTGATTAGCATGGGGAGCTCCTACAAATATAACAGGTCCCTCTTTAGGTACTTTATATCCATTTCTAGCTCGAATTTCTCTGAAAAAGCAATCAAAAATTGCTGAAAGAAGCCAAAGGAAAAAATCATAAACAACTTTTCTAAATGATGAAAATTCTTGATAAGTTTGTACACCAGTAGTATCTCCCATGATTATGAGACTGGATAGGCACAATATTAGTTACGAGAAAAAATGATGATCATTGGAGCCGCCCCCTTGGTGACATGTGACTACGGAACGATGAGTTTCGGACATTTCGGCGCTCGGAGATAACTGACATTTTAATAATTTTTTTTGAGCCGAGCTCTTTAGTAACTATCAATATGCTTGGAGTTGAGCCAGAAAGGGTATCTAAACCAGCTGCTAGGCGACAGAGAGTATCTACGTCATGTGTTACTTGTCGTAAAAGAAAAGTTAAATGTGATAGAAAGAAACCTCATTGTTCTAGATGTATTAAGTCAGGGCTTGATAAGCACTGTGAATATGCTAAATCCACTTGGTTGCCACCACAGATGAACTCAGAATTGTCACAATTTAGCACAATTAACTCTGATCTGAAAAGGTTAGAATTTCACAATACTTCTGTTAATGGTGTTAAGGATAGTCTGGTATCGCCTGGTACATCATATTTTCACTCGATTGCGCAATCTCCAAGATTTCTTACACCGTCAAATATTCCAATATTAACTACAGATTCTGAAGAATCTTCAGAAAATAATAAACAAGACTCGAGAGTAATTTCGCCTCCGAATCCCTGGAATGGCCAGTCTGAGATCAACATGTCCTCTAACTTCGGGCATGATGCATCCGAGGGACTGGTGGTGGTTCAGAAAGAGATCGAGGTGTTGAAAGATAAGCTCAATCGTTTGCAGGCATCGTTATACATGACAGATTTATCTAAATCTGGTAGTCCCAGTGAGGCGTCGCCTGCGAGCTCAGTGGTGAAGCTGGACTTGCCTTCAGTGTCTTCAAACTCTGAGACTGTATCCAACAACTCAAAGAGAAATATTACGAGCTTAACTGACGTAATGAACTCGGTTTCTAATCCATTAAATTTGGAAGGCGGATTTGACTTTCAAATTATTCAAGGGAACACGAAGCAGTCAAGTATTGATAATGGCGCTCAGGGTAAAATTTTATCAAAGAGTCAGAGTAGTACAACTAATATAAGTAATATTAATGTACAGGATCGGATACAGAATAGTCGGAAAAATTCTGAAGTACCATTTAATGATCCTAATTTTTTTGATAATATAATGAGATCTATTCAAAAGAGTGATTTCTTTTCTTTTATTGGTGGTGATCAATTAGCTGAAAATAAAGAATTTGCTCCACCAATACCATTAAGTTTAAGTAATAAATTTACTGTGGAAGAAAGTGAATTAATGTTAAATCTTAAAAAGAATGTTACAGCTCCAAAAAATGAAGGATTTACTCATTTTGAATTTGCATTTCAAGCACCTCAAAATATTTTATTTGCAATGACATTTAATTTAATTTGGTATGCTTTTGAAGGTGATTTTTATATGCAATCATCTTCAAAATTAGGTTGTGCTGATATGTTTCCTTATATTTTTCTTCTTAATAAGAAATTTTCCAAACCTGAAACTATAAATGGTAAATATTTAGCAAAAAATGAAGATTTAAAAAGTTTAAGAGAAGTTGATAATCCCTTGAATAAAGCAATGTCAGATTGTGATTTAAAAATTATTAGAAATTGTATTAGGGCAAATTTCAACTTAAAGCGGCATATTATTGAACCAATAATAACTATAAATTCATCATTTTTATCTTATGATACTGCAAATTCTAAATTTGTCCCATTTTTTAATCCTAGATTTAAAGAAATTCAAAGAGATTATGAAAAAGCTTTATTTGCTAAAATAAGAGAAGTAATCCCAGATAGAAAATTATTAGTTTTACTTTTATCAAGATTTTTCAAAACTATGGGTCATCATTTTCCATATCTTGATAGAACTGTGATTTTAGTATCATTAGAAGAATTGGATCCTATCTTACATGATGATATGCTGTTAGATGAAGTAATAAAGAGAATTCCACCAGGAAATATGACTTATACATTTGATAGTATAGGTATTTTACTTGTTATATTAAATGTGGCTTATACAGCTATTGTGGAGAAATTGAGGGAACGTTTATATCAATCAAATTTTAATGAGGATATCTTAGAGTCAGCTGAGAAATACTTATTATCACTGGAAAAAATTCAAGTTGATTCTTATATACATGTTGCAAAGATTTGCTTTTCTTATAATTTCCGTATGGATAACATTTATGGAAATTTTGCAGAGATTGATCATGGAATAAGAAAGGTACAATTGGGACTTTGCTTAATCTATTATGCAATGTGTTATGAAGATCAAATGCGTCATGATGGTCTCTTTTTCAAGACACTTAGTGAGTCAGCAGAGTGTATGAACTTTGAGTTCCCAAACAATATTGGCAGTGATCTGGGAGGTCGTCAACGCCCGGCGCGTTCATATCAACTTACTGGATTAAATGAAATTGCGTTTGATGATGATTACTATACGAGAGATATGGTCCACACTTATCAAGAGAACAAACTTCCAGAATTAAGCGGCCCAAAGTCATTCTCAGAAGAAGAGAAGGGAAATTTCTCATTTGGTTCGAAAAGTTTCTTATTAGTTCTGCAGAATGTAATTCTTGATCTTAATAACACTTTAAATACTTTACTTGATTTTGCCTTAGCTCTTGGATTAAATAAAGATCCTCTGGAATATGTGGATATGAATCTTGCCCTAGTTCATTGTGATGAATATACTGGATCAAGTGTTAGAAGCACTTTAAGTCGTGTTAGACAATGGACATTAACCTGGCTGGAACTTGTTCATCTTGACAACCTTTTCAGCATGATAGCTGTGAGAACTAGATTAGCTTCTAATTCAATTGATCAAAACATTTTTAAGAATATCACTGCAAGAAACTATTTTCAACGTGAGTCTACAGAGGAAAAAGTACTTATTAAATCTTTAATCAAGAAACAGAAACTTCATTCTCTGATAGTAGAGCCAGTAACTAAATTGAATGAAAAGTTAGCTAAAAGTACTGACGGAATAAAATTAAAAGAATATTTGACAGTTGTTAAATCTATTGAAAATTTTATGGAATTCCATAATGGTGGTTATAGAGTTTCTGATATATTTAGCTTTATTGATGGTTTCAAAAAGCTGTTCCCAGTATATTTTGAGAATTTTGAACAATTAAATGATAAAGATAAGACGGAATACTTTGAGATAGAAAATAAAAGTATGAACAAGACATTTGATGTTATTGATTCCTTATATTTTGACATTGAAGCCGCAAGTTTACTTTTCGCTATTTATTATAGCCTTTTCTCTCATTTAGATCGTTCCATCTATTTTGAACGTTCAAGCAGTTCGGTTCCAATATTTAAAAAAGTATTTATAAACAGTGAAATAATTGTCACTGATTATATTAAGATTATTAAAAAGATCTTAAATGTCCCACACTATCGAAGATTTATTTGCAATCATTTTAAAGTAACATTTAAAAGGGCTGTCGAGCCTTTCTTATTCTCGTTATTTGTCCATCAATTAAGTATATTGATTCGAATTATCCATGCAATTAGACTATTGAATGATTATTTAAGTCAAAATAAGAATCAAATGACATTAGAGAATGATAAGAAATCAGATATTCTTCGTGAAACTTCTTACAAGCTATCATTAATGAATACACTTTTAAATAAGCTCATCTCTACTACTAAAGATCTTACTGACTTATTTAGATCTATAAATAATTATGATAAAGATATTAAAGCAGAAGATTTAAATGAATCACAAGCTGATCTTTTTGAAAAAGTTAACTCTGCATCATTTAAGACCTGCTCTCTTTATTCAGCAGAAGTTATTGTTATCATGTCATTACAATCTGCAATTATTCCTTCTTTAAAGTTAAAATCAGGAATTCAAATTGAAGAAGAATCAGAGAATGTTAATGACTTATTTGAAATAACAGATGTTAAATTTAAAAAATTTGGTACTTCAAAAGGTGAGAGTATTCTCCTTCCTAACTTTAATAGTTTCTTATATTTTACAGTTCCAGAACTTGAGTATATAGTCAATGAATTGATGAAAGACGTCGAAATTGATGAAAGTATCAATGCTACTCCGTCACCATCAGATATATAATTATACTAATAATATACGATTTTAATGTCTTATATTTATATAGTCAAAGAGAGTGCCACTTCCTAGGCAATTTAGGCGAAGCGTATACTTTGCAGGATAAGGCTGTGCATGTACGCTTAATGCAGCAACAGTTAGGTCACTCTCTACTGTTGCTTGACAATAACTCAAATAAATATAATTATTGTGAAATATTGCTCAATAATTTAAAGTAATTATAATATATCAATTATCTCCGAGAATTAAAATAAATAATTCATAAAGTCATGGGTAGATAATAATGAGGTGTTAAAGGTAAGGGACCATGCAATGTTTGGTGGCGTACATCATAAATGATTTGAAATACAAAGCGGAGTTTACCCTAAAATGGAAATATTATCCCCGTATGGTTTTACCTTTAGGTTAATCTGTGTCAGGCAGGCATCGATTCAATACTTTGTTTGTAGTTATCGTTTTAAAAAAGCGCACTGTTTATTAATTTGTATATATTAGTGAAAATCCAGGGGGGGGTTTAAACACTTCTTTTACTACCTGTACCAATTAATATCAGTTAATGCTTAAGCGCATTTAAACGCGAATAAATATTTATTTTCAAAATAGTTCGGGTTTAACGTTGCTTCGGATAATCAAGCAAAAAAACAACGTTGTGAAGAGATGATGGGATATATTGACAGTGCCCGAAAGAAGCGAAAAAGAACGCCACTCTCATGCTCATTTTGCCGTAAAAGAAAGATAAAATGTGATCGTGGTAGACCAGCTTGTGGTGCTTGTGTTAAAGCTAATCAGGCAAGTACTTGTATTTATGAAGAAAGATTTGGCGATTCTGAGGAATTTGGTCATATAAAAGCAGCATCTCAACCATTGGCTTTATTAACTGTAAACTCTACTGAGAGTATTGCAAATGATCCACCATCAGTAGAATCTAGTACAGATTCAGTAAAGAATCTGTTTAGCAGCTTTAAAGTCAATATGTCCGATAGCGCAAGTTCTCACCACTCATCAATTTCACTGGCAGTTTCTGGTAAAATATTTTCATCTGCTAAGAGATCAGTACCTTCATCAGATGCTGATGACCATGAACATGGTATGTTTACTGCAATTCAGTTTAAGACTAATGACCATGACTCTACAATGCCAACTCCGAAGAGCGATACTACTCATACGTATAAGGATGGAGATGATCTACCAATTGATTTCTATCAAGGTTTTCTTTCAATTAGATATATTAAGCCAAAGATTAAAATTTTCAATGCTGGACCATTCTCTTTAACAAGTTTACTTCAAAAAGATATTTTCGGGAAACTAGTTTTCAATAGTATGATAAGGTTAGTGGGTTCAAGGAAAGTTAGACCATCAAATCATAAACTATATAAAAAAATGTTAATGAAGGAACTTTTAAATAAGGAATTTTTGGATGATGGGCCTCGTGCAATGTTGGAAGATGTGGAGAAAAGAAAAGGTAATAATCTTAAGTTCAGAATATTTTCAACTGATACCGATGCAGAGTGGAATAATAAATTGGCTAAAGATATATCTGATTTATTACCTCCAAAAGATGTAATTTATTTGTACATTGATAGATTTTTCAAATTTGTTTATCCTATGTTCCCATTAATTGATGAAGTGTCATTTAGAGATGATTTAGCTAAACTTATTGGACCTCTGCTGGAATCATCACCATTGACAAGTTTATCAACTGAAAGAGTTACTATATCTCTTGATCTGAAGAACTCTTTCTTAGAAGTGGTATATCTTATCATGGTATTGAAATTTGCATTTTTAACTATTTATAATAGACCGCCAACTGAAGTTTATGATCATCTGTCATGCAAAAGTCCGCTGAGTCTGCTAGAAGAAAGTGATGTTAAAGTACTTCTTTCTCATCCAGTTGATGCAGGATTATTAGTACTTGCAAAGCTGTGCGTAAATAGATATAATTTTTTACGAAAGACTGGTCTTGCTTTAACTAATGCATTATACTACCTTCGTGTGTATAATGGGTATGGATACGAAGAAGGTGATAGTGTTGCAGGAGCAGAGTCAAATATTCTTTCAGGAACTATTACATCTTCAGCGACTACCATTGGTCTCCACAGAGATCCTGTGGGTAATATGTCTAACTTTTGTTGTACTGATGGAGAGACTTTGCGATTCTTACAGTTATGGAGAAAATCGTGGTTTACTTTTGTTGATATGGATGTAGAGCAATCAATGAACTTTGAATCATTGCTGACCTTAAATCCAAAATATTCAGATACAAAATGCCCTTCCTATGAAAATCTTGTTTCGGGTTCTAATTGCAGTGATTTGAACATTGAGAAGTTTGTTATAGATCATATTCAAGCCAAAGTAGAAATTAACAAAGTAACACGAAGAATTTTGGAGAATACATTTGATATGACCAGACATCCTTCGTTGAGAGAAATTGAAGAAGATTTGGATATTTTAAGTCTGTACTTGAGACAAAACTTTATGTCCTATGCAGATCTCGTAAATGATTACACTGCTCGGAAGCAAGCGAGACTTCCAAAATTTGATTATATGTCAACAATTTCTTTTGTGAAAAAGTTAAAGTTGTATTTGAACTTGAGTGAGTTTGTATTTAGTGTGAAATATCACATTCTTTTGCAAATAGAGAATGTGCACAAGGATTCAAGATATGATTCGCTATTCCAAAAATATTTGCTTGAACTATTCCGAGACTCATTGGAATTTATACTTATCAGTAAATTCTGGAGCTCGCAAGGTGATTCGTATGTGCAAAATTTCTATTCTTATCAATACTTATTTGGTTCAGGTCATGCATTGGCCTTGAGAAAGATTTTGGTATTCTTATCATCAATTGTATTCCGTCTTCTTGTCCTCAAATTTGATTTTTCGTGTTTATTGGAAAATGAAGAAGCGGATTCTAGGAGTATCGTATTGACAAACACTGAACAGGTACATCAGCTTTACTTATGTACTGTGGAATACACTGCGTATGCATGCTCAGTGATTGATCATAGTTCTAATGGCTATTACGTTCCATTCAAGTGTAAATTGGGATCACGATACAGTTTATTTACCGTCACTACGGCAGAGAATAATAAGAGCACGTTTGATGTCTCACGCGAACCTGATAGTAATGCAGTTCAAGTTATCAACGGGGCTAAGAGAAGATTGGACTCTAATATCATGAAACAAATGTTATCTTTGGTGGAAAACTATGAATCTGTCTATTGTAAACTTGATAAAGTGATTGATTATACCGGGCTGCGACGTCAAGATGCTCTTTATATCCCATACTATAAGAACGAGGAGAGTTATAATTCAGATAATTCTGACTTGGCTGTGATTGAAGATGAAGTTAACACATTAACCGAGCGGAAAGAAGGTTGGTCTAAGGAAGATTTTGATATTTATTGGGAGTATCTTGCAAAAAAATTTTATGCAAATAGTTCAATACGACATAAAGCTGTTGACGCTTATGTTCAGCATAACACTAATGTGTCTTTTGAATTTAAAAATAGGGTTACTACAATATATCTGAATTTACCGGATAATATTAATTCTATGAGTGAGGCTGAAGCTGCAAAGTTTTTACAATCAGTCTCGAGATCTTCAAAATTAGATCCTCCAAGTATTGGAGAAGGGCTGACTCCTGTTAATGATGAATTATTTAATAAATTAACTCCTAATTTTGATAATGATACAATATTTGATCAATTTCTTCGAATTAATACATCTACTAATGGTCTTGACTTCTTCGGCATGGAGGATCAATCTTTATTTAAACTTTAAGTGGACTGTGTTTACTACTTGTATTATATAAAAACACATATGCACACATGCATCCATAATCTTGTATATTAGTGGATAATTTAATTGTAATATTTGGTAATTAATGTATTAATTTTTTTTTTTAACTACAGTTTGAGTTTGTGTACCGGAGTAGATGTATAAACAGTAGATTAGTTTGCAGCTGTTGTTTTGTTACACGGTAAAGACAATGGAACAAACTAAAGATACACAGTACTTGGGACTGCTTAATTATCAAACTGATAAATCTAATTTGAACAGTTCTCCTGGAAATATACTGGACCACTGTGACTCCTCCGCGCTGCATAGATTGGAGGCACAGCCAGTCGAGCACGAAACGTATTCAGATTGGCTAGAGGTTGCTGCTATTGTCTTGTGTGCTTTGGTTTTAGTGATAACTATTAATTTACTGTGTCAGAGAAAATCTATTGAGCTGACCCTCCTGGCCACCAGAGCCATCTTGGCTGATTATTGCAAGACCAGATCCGCTAGCGACGACGAGATCTGCTTACAAGTGGCACAGGCCATACTCAACAAGAAATAGATCTTTTAAATATATATTTGCTAAGCTGGCCAAATTTGGTTGTCAAGAATGTGGGAGCTGTGGTATAGAATCCTATGCATGCTGAGAATTTTGGTTCATGTAGGAAATTTGTAAAAAAAAAAAATTATATATAAAAAAATCGCATCGCAGTGAAAAATTTGGTGTATAATATATATATGTCCCAGGAAGTTGAGATGAATGGGATTTTTGCTATAAGCAAGCCAGCTGGTATTTCTTCGGCAAATTTACTTGCTAGAGTTCAGTACCTTTTTAATGATTCTAAAGTTTTTGCCAAAGATTTAAAAGCTATTAAAGAGAATGCTATTTATAACTTTAAAGCGCAGTACCCTAACAAGACACCATCGCGCAGAGTATATAATAGAATTAAGATAAAAATGGGTCATGGAGGAACCTTAGATATGGAAGCTTCAGGTGTTTTAGTTGTTGGTGTAGGAAGTGGTACTAAACAACTTCAAAAATATCTTAATGATTGTACAAAAACTTATGATACAGAAGCTATCTTGGGTGCTAGTACTACTAGTGGTGATAGCGAAGGTGAAGTATTATCATTGAATGATGTTCGTCACATTAAGAAGGAAGATGTATTAAAAGTTGGTGAAAAATTTATTGGCGATTTAACTCAAACTCCACCAATTTTTTCTGCTATTAAAATTGATGGTAAAAAATTATATGAATATGCTAGAGAAGGTATACCATTACCAAGAAAGATAAAACTGAGACAAGTTAAAATAAATTACATTAAATTTGATGAAAATGCTATATTATCAAAAGATCATTCTTATAAATTAAAAAAGCCTGAGCTTGATGAAAATGGGGAATTTTTAACATCCAAGTTAGCTAGCATTGCTAACTTAAATGAGGATAAACTCTATTATTCAACTCAATATGTAGAGAGTTTTAAAACTAATAATGAAGGTAAAGAACCAGAATATCCTCAACCTGAAATGATAAAGGATTCTGACTATGAAAAACTTATAACTAGTGATGATTATACCCCACCATTAATCAAATTCTCAACATCAGTTTCTTCAGGAACTTATATTCGTTCCCTTGTGAGTGATATTGGTAAAGCATTAAATAGTTCTAGTTATATGTCATCATTAGTTCGTTCACAACAGGGTGAATGGACACTCGGTAAGAATGTCTTTACTGTGGAAGATTTCTCAAATTATCATGAAGACGTTTGGGGTAAAGTATTGAAAAAGGTCCTTGATGAAGGATCAGAGATTGATATTCCAAAAGAGTTGGAATTAGAGAATGCCGAGTTTTTAAAACTACATCCAGAAGAAGCAGATAAAAAGTATCCGCTGCTTCTTGAACGTCAAGAGAAAAATCCAGAGCAACTGTCTAAAAGAGTAGCTGAAGATAATGGACCAGATCTGAAAAAGCAAAAGATAAATCTGTAATTAAATAAATATTAAAGTAATGAGCACCACACTCACTGTATATAATTTAGAATTGAAAATTATTGACGTAGCCCAGTTAGTTTCTCTATCAACACCCACAAAGTTACAGGTTAAATAATTACCACCTGTATCCTCATAATAACTATTCCCAGCATTTCCTGATTGATTCGATGGACAAGCGAAGCCAAAAGACGAAGGACAGTCTCTAACCATTGCATGACAAGAATTATAGCATGGAAGTATCTCAAAGTATCCAACAGGGTTTATTTGCTGATTAACAAAATCACTTCTAGATTCATTGGGGGCTCTATATGTGTACTCACTTTTATTAGTAGTAGTACAACGAGGAATTGTCACAGCACATAGCCAATTCTTATAAGATGCTGCGCACTTATCGCATGTAGTTAATGGTGAAAATGCAGCATCTGGTTCTGTTTCACAGGCAATCTGATTTAAGGCCTTTTCAAAATTTTGATAAAGCGTTGATGTATTGTTATCATAAAAATCTTTTAAAGGCATATTAATAGACAGATCATCCCGAACCGACGGCACAGCATAAGCGACATTAGAGCAAAACTCTAAATCATAAATCAATTCACATGCGTCACTGGTCTTAGTAGTGAATCTTGAATTCTTAAATACTGTACCACCATAGTTACCATCACTGTTAGTCAGTAACCCAAACCCAATATATTCAGTTGATTTGTTTAAACCAGTAACATAAAACTGCTGTCTTAAACAGTTACTTCTATTGGTAAATGAGACATCTATATGATCCCTAGTACTCAATAACGCAGGTCCATTCCTCACCGCACACCAACTATTACCTAATCCTTTAAAGTATACATTGTCAGTTTTATATTCGTAAATGTATAATTCAGGAAAGTTCTTTGATGTTCTGTTATAGCTAGGTAACTCCATTGAAGTCGCTTGAGTGAAATTCCCTGTTTCTAAAAGTGCAGAATTATCATCTGAATCAACATAATTTATCCAAGTACGATTATCCCATTGATAAACTAAATCGTTTTGTGATATTCCCATTTCATATTTCCAAATATCATTAGATGGTATTTGTAAAGCTGGAGCAGTCACTCGTAAATATAAAGTAACAAATGTATCATTATTAGGATTAGAAGGAATATCATGTTTTGCTAAACCTCTCATAAAACCTTCAGAAAATGTTGCATTTGAATAATCAGCAGCAGAAAAATTTGTTACAATATCTTCATCAAATCCATATTGTACTAATAATTGATCATTAGATCCCACTTCTCTTGGTAAAGTACAAATATTTCCACTTAAAAAAATTAAAATATGATAATATGATGATAAACCAGTTGAAGTAGTATTTACTCTAAATTGATAATATTTAGTTTCATTTTGTCCAATTAAATCAGATACTGGTTCCCATTCAGATATATTAGTTGAATTAGAATCTGGACCACCAATTAAAGATGAACCTCTCGGATAAATCATTTGAATTGTTTTATTATTTAATTTTTTATAAATTTTACCATTAATTTCAAAATTATTTTCCTTCTCTTTAAAACCTATTCCTTTATATAAATATTGTAATCCCGACAGATATAAATCAAATAGAGGCTGTGTAAATTTAATCTCACGTCTTGATAATGACTGCCCTGATTGTTGTGAGTGCTTAATATCTAAACAAATTTCATATTGGTCTTCATCAAACCAATCATAAACATAATCACAGTTTAATTTATTACATTGTTGTAACTGTTGGTGAGATTGTAGCAAATGACGTGTATAGCACTCTGACCAAAGCATATCATCAGTAATTGGCGCACCGTAAAACTGCGGATCATCATCAACTGTCGCCGCACCAGCCTGCCACACTATTGATAGCGCAAACAAGCTAAATATGAGACCATGCCTGTATATCATGTTGCGCTGACTGCCCAAACGCCCGAATGGATGAACCTGAGAAGCTCTTCTCCATAGAGTCGATCTATAGTGATATGCACGAGCAGGTGACCCGATTGTGAGAAACGGCAGAAAAAAAAAAGGGCTGAGAGGGCGAGGGCTAAGTACGGGGAAAGCGGCGTCATGGGCAACGAACCAAGTTTGAAGCTGAGCATCAGCGATATTTTCGCAGTGTTGAAAACGTGAGTATTTTGAGTCATTTATTGAGTGGATTTGTTTGTTTGGCTTAATTAAGCTGCTTACAACCAATCTGTACCACACGGTGTTTTTTTTTTTTTTTTCCAGAACGCGTTTTATACTAACAGTATTAAAGAGGCGATGAAAGCGTTGGTGTTTTGACCAATGAGATCCCAGAAGGGTTCCATGAATCCAATGCTGCGGATATTACCGAGTCATATTTGGATTACTTGGAGCAACATAAGGATGACCTGTCCACCAAGATGACAAGTGTTGTGGCACGGTTTGAAAATGGTTTCTACAAGTCAATTTACAGATTATATCATGATATAAAGATTTCAGCTGCTACATTTATTTTTAATAATGAATTAGGCTCAGAAGAATATTTAAAAGCTGATAAATATTATAAATTTTCAACCGAATTCTTGCTTAATGAAGCCTATAGATTACGTATTGCTGTTGACGAACTAAGCAAATCTTTAAAACAAGATGAAAAGGATGCGGAACACTCTGAGTTTTTCGATAGTTTATCTAATGATTTTGATAAGATTTCTACTAGTTTTATACAAGCAAATGATGAAGCGTTATTTATTGTTACTGGACAGTCTAAGAACTTGCCATTATTTAGTTCCTTATCAAAGCGGTCTGAGTTGGACGGTAACGAGTATCCAATCCCTGAGGAATTTGAACAGTTGAAAGTTTTACCACATACCAGTTCTACTCCTGGTACTACGCTTGGGTTTTTATCGACGTCGAACGTAGAGTCGCGCGTCCCAAATCCTACTCTTGGTCCTACTGAGATCACCAGGGAACTTTTCCACCCTAACTGGCACTCGATTCCATGTATTCCATGGCTCCTGTTCCAAACCAACAAGACGTTTGTTCCGCTAATTGATGAGACTATCAGTGCTATGAGTTCTAAAAATAAGGGTATAATCTACTACGAGCAGCTTGGTTTGCCTAGATTATTGAAAATAAAGGAAGAGCATCTCAATCCAGATAAAGAAGACACAGTAAAGACAGAGACCAAGGCGACTGAAACCAATGGGGATCTGGCAAATGGTGTCACTAATGATCTGGATGATGCCGAAGCTGTTGGCGATGATGGTAGTGCGGAGAGCTCTACGCCTGGCACGCTTGATATCAATGTTAAGAATATACTTGAATGGCAGCCTGGAAATTCATTTGAACAGGATGAATTAGATATTTTAGCAAAAGGAGAAGAACAAAAATATATAAACAAACTTTTAATTGATCTTAATAAACTTCGGTCTGAAAGATTCTTAGAGGCTAAAAGTCTGATTGATGCTGATACTTCCAAGATTGTTAAGCCACGGTCGCCTGGTCCTTCTAATAAAGAGAAAAAGATTTATTTTAAGATTAGAAGACTTTTACAAAATATGGTTTATCATTTAAAACCATCTGATGTTGTTGATAATTCTGAAGATGGTAGTGGAGAAGGATTAAATTTATCACATAATATTCCAGTGATAGCGATGAACTATCCAGGTACTTTACAAGCACCACTTCCTATACAATATAATATGGCAAGATATAATTCAAGAATGCAAAATACTATTCCAAGAACATATAAAAAAAGAAGATAAACTTAGGAGTTGGGGAGCAAAAATAGTTTGTGATGTATAATTATGTACAATATATATTAACGTTAAACATTTGTATATTAAGTAATAACTTCTAAATTTTGATTTCTTTGAGATTCTTCTCTATCCTTTATAGCATTATAACTCCTTACTCTTAACTCCATTAAAGTATCAGGTTTAACACTCTTCATATCTAGTTGATTACCGCATCCAGGAATTGGACATCTTTTACTAGACTGTAACATTTGTGATAATGATCTCTTGGAAAATGTATGTCCACAAGGGGTTATTACTGGGTTCTCAAAAGTTTCTCTCGAAATTGGACACACTAATTCTACTTTACCTCCAGCAATTTCAATATCACCATCATCGTCAATATCAACCAAATTACCAGGTAATGGCTCTAAAGGATTCAGTATTACAAATTTATGTTGTTTTAATTGTAAAATCTGTTTAGTGTATGACGAAGTTCTCTCGCTTGATTGTTTCTCTCGGTTATAAGTAGTTTCAAATAAAGACTGAAGACAAGGTTTGGGATTTTCAGCATTAAGATACCCTTCATAATTTTCAATTGATATTTGAATTTCATTAGCAATTCTAGCCTTTATTTCACCTCTCATTGTCTGCATAGTATTAGAGATCAAACGTAGTTCTACTTCCTGTACTGATAATTTCTCAATCACATCTATCGTCTTATTAAACGTCTGCGCATCCTGATCCTCTGTATTATAACCTGGTTCTAAACAATTAAGCATGAACTCATCAGCAGATTTAATTAATTCATTCTTTAACTGGGCTATCAGTCTAACATCTATCTTTGACAGTATGCTGTCAACATGATGCTTCACTTCTCGCTCTATTGGCAAGTATTCAGGTAGCACAAACTCCTTGCTCAACGCTAAATAGCGCTCAATATTCTGGTCAAACCCTGCCGCGGCCTCAGCATCGTATAGAACACTGCCAGTCTCCAGCTGATTTGGCTGCTGTTCCCCGTAAGCATCACTCGTCATGTCCTTTGTACGCGAAACCCTTCAAATCCTACCTTTTTTTTTTTACTATTTATTTTTTTCGCGCGTAGCGAGGAGCGCTCTACACTATCACAGCAGTCAATATTATTATTACTTATAAAAACTTCTTAATATAGCTATTGCTTGCGGTATATGAAAATCCGTTAAAGATCTCATGGTCAACAGGTTCATCTTTAATGTCAGTAGCATTCGTAGAAACAAAGTCATAGTCACTAATCTTCATGTTGGTGAACTCATCGTCAAAGTTCTCTGCGAGAATAGGATCTGTAATAAGTGGAACTAAAGGCGGTTTAATCAGTTTATATTTCTCCTCATCTTCTAAGATTTTCCATTCTATAAATCTAAAGAATCTTTGCTTTTTAAATTTTTCAAAGTCTCCATCAACATCAAATCTTTTATTTGGATTCTTGTTTAATAACTTATTCAAGAAATCTTTAGCATCATTGCTGAAAAAAAATGGATATTTAACTTTATTCTTTAAAATCTTGTTACTTATAGCCTTATGATTACCACCAGTAAAAGGTGGTTTTCCACTCAAAATATCAAACACAACCGTTCCCAAAGACCACCAATCCACCAGAAAACTGTAATCCTCTCCACGCAAGACTTCTGGTGCCATATACTCAGGAGTACCAATAATACTGTTACATTTAGCATCTTGATCAGTGCTAATCTTAGATAACCCAAAATCAGTTAAAATTAAATGACCCTGGCTATCCAAAAGACAGTTCTCAGGTTTTAAGTCTCGATAGACAATACCAATCTCATGAAGATGCTTTAAGGCCAATGTCATTTCAGCAGCATAAAATGCAGTATCTTTTTCACTCAAGAAATTATTAGTAGAAGAAAGATGATGGAAAAGCTCGCCGCCCGCGACGTACTCAAGGTATAAGTAAATTTTAGTAGAATCTTGTAAAGCATAAAAAAGTTTAACAATAAAATGATGTCTAATTTTAGCAAGAATTTCTCTTTCTGCCATAGTTCGTTCAATTTTTTTATTAATATTACTCTCATTCAGAACTTCCTGATTAGCTATAGATGATTGTGTTTTAGCAGAGATTAAAATCAGAGCTTTTTTCAATTGTTTTTGAGCAAATAATTTTCCTGATTGTTTATTACGCACTAAAAGAACTTTACCATAAGCTCCTTGACCAAGAACTTTGACAGGTTCAAAATCAGAAATTTTAACACCATCACTAGATACATTACTATTATCTGGATCTTGATACACTAACTGCTCAGGTTCGATATCAGACTCTTGATCTTCTCCTAATTTTATTTGAATACTATCAGCAAACGAACCAACAGAAAATCTTCTAACTAAAGAACTCTTTCTTCTTCTTGATTTATTACTAACAGGAGTCATTGCATCAACAAATTCTAAGGTATCATTATCTATATCTTGATTTCCTGAAGATAGTCCTCTCGTATGTTGCGTGGTAATGGTCAAAGAAGGTAAATGATCTTTGGCTTCATCACCAGACTGATCACTGCTGGTGTTATCATCAATCACTAAGAGTTTCCTCAAAGATTTAGTCAAATTACTGACAGGTCCTCCATTGGTTTTAGGTGTAGCCATCCACTTGCGACTCTCCGAAAATGATATAATAATACACTAGAAAACTAAAAGAAAAGAAAAAGACAGTGTACTCTTCGTATTAGCACAGCTATAGAGACAACCAAGAAAGAAAGAAAAAAAGACAAGAAAACAGGTAAGTTTGGCAGAAGTTTCTTTCTTTTTTTTTTCCTTTAACTCTATTTATATCTGGATGCAGGGCCTTGGAGCATTTCACAAGTGGTAGTTTTTTTTTTTTTTCTTCCTACATACACGGGTCTTCTTCATTGGGCTTTCGTGACGATGAGTTGACCTAAAACAGGCGTTGAATTGTTTGCACTGCTGAAAAATGTTGGAGCATTTTCTGAGAATATATACTCAAACATATTCTCAGTTCCAACTGCAATGACAAAAGATTCTGTAGTATGAGCGTAGATCATATGGGTCTCTACCACAGCATTGGTGTCTCTGTTCAAAGAGCATATGATACCAGTAACACCAGCATAAGTACCAGGATTTTTCATAATATATTCTAAAAGTAAATCAGAAGAATCATAAATTGACTTCTCTTGATCTAAACTGAGCACTGTCAAAATATACTGGCAGCACTGTCTAGACAAGTCTCTCGATAGAATTGTCTCGCCATTACCAGAAGCCATTAGGCAAATACTATAATAATCATCAGTAGTACTACCAAAAGGTATATCGTTTGATGTCATAGAATAAGAGCCTGCTCCTAAAATACTGGCACATCCAATTCTTCCTTTAGGTTTTAACATATTGCCGCCAGATGAGGAGCTACTAATAATTACACCATCACTATCCATTATAATCACTCCAATAGTATCAGTAATTTCCTCCTGCTCCTGACATTTTTGAGCCACCAATGTGCTCCAGTGTTTGTACTGCTTCTCAGACTTACTAGTAACTAGCGCTGTACTGTCACACTTGCCATCATCAAACATTGCATCTTGCAAGTCATCGCTATCTGATCTCAAGCAGCACTTAGTGACGCCAATTGCGTCATGACCTGGTACAATATTTGCCACACAAAGATAATTTATACATCTAGTAATTGGGAATTGAAACTGTTGGATTCCTGATAGGCCAAACCATGCGCTCTGGTTAGCCTTCCGGATCAATACATGAGCGTCATTTGATACCTGTCCAGCAGAATCAAGAGATGAACCAATTGATACGTTCGTATGTGGATCTTTTTCGATTATTTGGGAAACATTCACAACACTATTTATTGTGGCCTTTGAAACACTTATCAGAATATTCGAGTCGTAAACCGGTACTTCTCCATCAAGTCTCGTTAACTGCTTGAGTCCCTCGCTAATTGCCCATTTTAGTAGTCGCTTAAAATGACCAGAATTCAGAGATAAGTGCTTACCGGCCCCAACATGAACCAAAATTAAATTATCACCACTAGTCATATCATCACTACGTATTCGTTATGGAGGATCCTCGTTATCCACCTTCACCCCAATGATCCAAATCAAATGGCCGGGTAAGTTCATCATTCAAATGTGGATTACCCAAGTGGGAGTCCGCCCAAGAGCATATTACATTTGTCGAGGGTTTCTTCTAATGTTAGCAGTTAGAAAGAGTACTGCTAGTGTTCGCATTGTTAATTCATCGGCTTCAAAAGTTTATTGTCGATGGAGTTCCACTGATACTGCCAAGCCGCAGTTCCATAAGCTTCCGAGGGTCAGGGATACACATAATATCAGTCAAAGAAGTAAGTGTTTATTATCCTTTTTTTTTAAAGAAACTTAATATGTTTTTACTAACGATATTTTAGCTATTAATCTAGAAGGATTGTTTGCTGGTTATAAACCGTTATTCTTGGGAAATAGTCCAGTAACCCATGCGAGTTCTGATATCCAGGACCTTAACAGTCTATTTGAAGCCACTAGTGAGCAACAAGCAAATCAAAAGATAATTCCGTGGGATGCTTCAGTAGGAGGTTTAATTTTTAATGATAACTCATTTGAAAAAGTACCAAGAGATACTGTTAAGGATTTATCATTTTTTAAACCTCCTAAAGTTGCTAGTCGCGCAACCAGTAGAAGTGGCCGAACTAGATATATCAGGTTTAAAGTACATAGCAGACTTGTTGATGAAGGTTTACTTGATAACTATCTGAGTAGCTCACGCCAGCGTCGATTCCCAAATCATAAATCACAAAGTGGTAATGAGCATTCAAAAGAGCAAGAGGACCAAGATCTGCAATTGAATTTAGCTAATGGGGTGCTTGGTACCGGATTATTTTCTGATAGTAAAAAAGCTAATACAAGTTTTTTCCACAGTGCAATTATTGACCTGCTGAGAATCACTGAAAGAGAAATTATGGTACAAGATGCGATTGACAGTTTTAAAAATAAACTCAACAATGATATGCGTCGTAAATATGGAACAGAATTATTAACTAAAACTCCAATTTATAGACTTCCAAGATATGTCTTTGTTCAAAGAAAGACACCACTGAATACTAAAATGTTGGAAAGATATCTTTTTAAAATTGTTTTAAATGATACTGCATTATTGTATCGCATGAGTTATAATTATAGAAATAATAATTATAATAAACATCGTTTTAGAAGAAGTTATTTACGTCATATACAAATGTTGGTTAAAGTTTTATCAAAAAGAATTTATACACCAGTAACAGATTATAAATTTTCAGATGCCATAGTTGTTAAAAAATTTGAACCATCCAAGACAAATGAGCCAGTTAGTAATTGTTATGGTAAACTTTTTTGGTTTAATCCATTACGTCGTTACAATGCTATAGTTAAAGGAGCAAATCAAGTAACTTTATTTAATGATCAAACTAATACAATTGGAGGTACTATTGTAACTCCAATGTCTCTAATCTGCAAGCATGGTAATGAGACACATTACTCAATTGATGGTGAGAAAATAAATGAAATTAATGATAACAAGAATATAACCAATGATACAAGAAATTAAATAAGGGAGTAAACAAAGTATATAATATTTTAATTTTTCTTTTTTTTAGCTTTTTCTTTTTTTCTTTTTTTTTTTTTCTTTATTATTTTACCAATTGAATTGATTGATAATAGTTGGACTGTAGGTTGAGTATATTGGCCATGGCTAAATATGCATGGTATAGAATACGGCTCTGATAGGCATCCACCTAAACACTAGTAAAACATTACACGGATTAAATGGTACAGCTAAAAAAAAAAAATTATAACCGCGGTTGTTAACATTTTGCCCATCTTTTGATATCCGTCAATTCCCAAAGTTTCATGCCATCAATACAATAATTGATTTATCTTAAACTCATTCCTTTGAAATATAGTAGGTAATAGTCATTCGCTATCACTATATATTTATTAGTTAATCATCTTATTTCATTATATTGTTTACAATAATATTATCTTTATAAATCATGTTTTATCAATCTATTAATAGTAGTTACGACTCTCGGTAAACTGTAATAACGGTAAACTCACCCGCAGGGTGGAAAACGAGGGTTTGACGGATCTATAATTTTTAGCAGAATGGTGTGACGCCTATAACTAAAAAAATTGTTGGTAAACTAATTGCACGTTTTTGAACTGATTTCAACAAATACCAGTCTAATGAATATTCGTAATATTTCTTACTAATGAGCCGCTCTTAACGTTGTATGGTCAAAGGCTTAGTGGTGGTACTAGGAAACTTGAGAGATCTATAAGTTGATAATACTGCCTACTAATTTATGGGGGAATACTATTTATTTCTTGAATTAGATTATTTCCCATAGAAAAGGATAAGTTGTCGAAGATTTAAAATCTAAAATTAAGTAAAAGTAAGGTAATTATAGGATGTAAGAATCTAGATATAGCCTTATACGGCCAAAACCACAGATTATTACTCTACGCTGCAGACATATGCATGCTGAGAGGAATGTGCGCTATTATTATTGATGGCATTAGATGATAAACAATGCAAGGCAAAGGTATAGCTTATGTCAAATTATTAGTTCCTGGCTTTTTACATACCGCTAAATATTAAATTTATGCATGGTGTTATTTATCTGAGTATGTTTCAAATGTCTTTGAGCCTCTTTTATAAAATCCGGTTGATTCCACCTTTTTTGAGCTTGTTAATTATTCCTATATTTTCTTTCATCAATCGACTTTATTCTTCTCAACCTTAGTCACTCCTTTCTACAGAATAAAATCATTTGAACATCAATATAACAATAAGTAACAAATAAAAACAAAAGTAACTGGATACTGAAGAACGAATAAATAAATAAAAAAAAGAAGATCATAATGAAATTTCAAGCTATTTTATCTATCGCCGTTTTGGCTGGTAGCGCTCTCTCCCAAAAGCAGCACTACCATAAGAGAGAAGCCGCAGTTGTGACTTTATCCACTATCAACGATATTGTCACTGACGATGTTAACGTTACCGTTTACATTGACGACGACAGCACTTCTACTGATTTACCAGATACCCCAACCACCACCGTTGAGCCAGCTGCCACCTCCACTGCAGCCGTCGCTGATGATGCCGCTGCTCGAGCTGCAACTGGTGCCGCAGTCAACAAACAAGTTGCTTCTGCTTCTGCTTCTTCAGAAGATTCTTCATCATCTTCATATTCTGATAGCCCTTCTGTCGGATCATCTTCTGCTTCTACCGGATCAGGTGGTATCGATGGTGATTTATCAGCATTCTCTACCCCACAAAAGTTCAAGGATGGTACTTTATCTTGTGATAGCGTTCCAACAGGTAATGGTGTTATCTCAATTGACTGGTTACAATATAATGGATGGGCTTCTATCTTAAACCTTGGTGGTTATGCCTCAACTACTTGTAAAGAAGGATACTACTGCTCTTACGCTTGTCAAGCTGGTATGTCCAAAACTCAATGGCCTTCAAGTCAACCATCAAATGGTGTCTCTATTGGTGGATTAGTCTGTAAGAATGGTAAATTATACAGAACAAATACTGCTACTGATTACTTATGTGAATGGGGAAAGCCAACTGCCAATGCTGTCTCTAAAGTCGGTAAAGTTATTTCTCTTTGCAGAACTGATTATCCAGGTTCTGAAAATATGTGTATTCCAACTAGATTAACCTCAGGTTCTACTAAACCAATTTCTGTTGTTGATTCTTCTACTTATTACAAATGGCAAGGACAATCAACTTCTGCTCAATATTATGTTAACAATGCAGGTATTGATGTTGAAGAAGGTTGTATCTGGGGTACTTCTGCTGGTACTGTCGGTAATTGGGCTCCTGTTAATTTAGGTGCTGGTTATACTAATGGTGTCACATATTTATCAATTATTCCAAATCCTAATAACAAAACTCCTCCAAATTATAACTTGAAAATTGAAGCTTCCAGTGGATCTACTCAAAGTGGATCTTGCGTTTATGCTAATGGGAAATATAATGGCCAAGGAACTGATGGTTGTACTGTTGGTGTTACTTCTGGTTCATCCAACTTTGTATTTTATTGATTTAATTCTTTTTTTTTTCCCTAATAACAACCTACTTTTTCATGACTTTTCTCACTCATAATTACAGTGACCATTTATAGATTTTTTATTTCTACCCGTCATATATTTGGTGCTGAATACATGCGCTGGCGCTCTCTCTATTAGTTACTGTAAGAAAAGAAAAAAGAACTTGACATATCTGCTCTGCTACCCACACGCGCGTGCAAATAGTAGACATTGTACAGATTTTTTATAGCAGTGTAAAAAGCAGCCCATACAAAGAACTGCTACGCACCCATCACATGAATCCCTTGCTATCAGAAGACGACGATTCGTCACTGTCAAACTACCAGGACTCAACAGAATCCTCAATGGTGCTAACTTCGAGAGCTGACTCCGGTGATAATAGCATGCACAGCAGCAGGATAAACTTGAGCTCATCTAATGATAATGTTTTAGATCGGCTCAATAACTTAATGCTCAGAAATAATCCAGTCAATGATCAAAATAATCATGTTTCAATTGATGAGACTGAAATTGCCACTGATAGGTTAACTACGGCTAACTCTCAAGTACTTGATACACTATCTAAATCATTCTATGAACAACAACCAACTGAGAATCAACAGATACCTACAGTAAATAAACAACAAATAATTGATAAAATATTACAACCTTATGATAATAAAAAATCTGAAAAAATTTTAATAAGATTTCAATCTATTGGATCTACAAAACAAATTGAACCAAGAGTTTATAAAATTTCAAATACTCAACAATTCTCACTGCTTATAAAATTCTTAAATAAAAGGTTTAAATTAGGTGATTCAAATGGTCATATATTTTGTTATATTCATAATAGTTTCTCACCAAATCCAAATGAACAGCTAGGAGTGCTATTCCAAAATTTTTCTATAAATAATGAGTTGGTCGTATCCTACTGCGAAAATATCGCCTTTGGCTAGCCTATACGTACCTTACTCCATAATACCATACCCTATACTATACTGCTATGCGCACACCATGTAGGTCATCTCCGAGAAAAGCCTGGAAGCGACAGTTGGGACCCTCCAGCGCTGCTGCTTAGGGTTAAGGTATTTTAAAGAGTGAGAATTAAGTAACGTGTAGCAAT
This sequence comes from Saccharomycopsis olivae (nom. inval.), assembly GCA_030571755.1. NCBI lineage: Eukaryota > Fungi > Ascomycota > Saccharomycetes > Ascoideales > Saccharomycopsidaceae > Saccharomycopsis > Saccharomycopsis olivae (nom. inval.). Next base: position 39,985 of record JAJLYT010000006.1, on the reverse strand, counting down.
TAAGTGATTTTAATTACGTAAGTTATCTTAAAATGGCTGTTTAGTATTGAAATTTTTCAAGACATACGACAATTATACTGAATCCGTCACCTAGTATATTACCGTTTTGAACAAAATAGGAAACAGATAACGCTACTGTGAGCTTATCATCCCGCACATAGTGAGTCATTTTGCATATTACCCGGAGCCTTCCACCGACTTCGAGTTTTTCAGCAGTAGTTTTATTAAAAAGCCTCAAGGTATATATATACTTTATTTAATATCTGAAAAATATTTTAAAAGAAGATCACTTTTTTATTTTTTTCTATTAGATATCTAATTTAATTCTAAATACAAAAGAATTTAAAGTTAATAGATAATAAACTGATATTAAAAAAAGATATCAAATGTGTGGTATCTTTGCAGTTTACAACCATCCAAAGATTCAAGAGTTTAAACCTCAAGCTCTTAAATTATCCAAAAGAATACGTCATCGTGGACCAGATTGGAGTGGAAATGTTACTAAACATAACACTATTTTATGTCATGAACGTCTTTCAATTGTTGGTGTAAGTACTGGTGCTCAACCAATTACTAATAGCGATGAATCTTTAGTTTTAGCTGTTAATGGTGAAATTTATAACCATATTAGTCTTCGTGATTCTTTAAAAGATTATCCATTTAAGACTGCTAGTGATTGTGAAACTATTATTCCATTATATGAGAAATATGGACTTGATGCTCCAAACCATTTAGATGGTATGTTTGCATTTGTTCTTTATGATGCTAAACAGGATCGTGTAGTAGCAGCTCGTGATCCAATTGGTGTTATTACTCTTTATATGGGTAGAAATAAGAACCAGCCAAAGACTGTTTACTTTGCTTCTGAATTAAAATGTTTAACTGATGACTGTGATGAGATTACTGCTTTCCCACCAGGACATGTGTATGACTCTAACACAGACAAATTAACTAGATATTTCAAGCCAACATGGTGGGATGAGAACAAGATCCCAACTACTCCAGTTGACTATAAGGTATTAAGAGAGAGTTTAGAGTTATCTGTTAGAAAGAGATTAATGGCTGAAGTTCCATTTGGTGTATTATTATCAGGTGGTTTAGATTCTTCATTAATTGCTTCTATTGCCGCTAGAGAAGCTTTAAAGGCAAGTGAAAATACTGATGCTAGTGAACTTGCTGGTGTTGATGAGCAAGGTAATTTACACTCTAGTAGTTGGGGTAAAGTTCACTCTTATGCTATTGGTTTAGAGAATGCTCCAGATTTATTAGCTGCTAGAAAAGTTGCTAAATTTATTGGTACCATTCATCATGAATTTACATTTACTTTAGAAGAAGGTTTAGATGCTTTAAGTGATGTTATTTACCATTTAGAAACTTATGATGTTACTACTATTAGAGCATCTACTCCAATGTACTTATTATCTAGAAAGATTAAAGCTCAAGGTGTTAAGATGGTTTTATCCGGTGAAGGTTCTGATGAAATCTTTGGAGGTTATCTTTACTTTGGATCTGCTCCATCTTCTGATGAATTCCACACTGAGTGTGTTAAGAGAGTTAAGAACTTACATTTATCTGACTGTCTTAGAGCTAACAAGTCTACTATGGCTTGGGGTCTTGAAGCTAGAGTTCCATTCCTTGACAAGAGTTTCTTGGAAGTTGCCATGAACATTGATCCAAAGGAAAAGATTATAAAGCCAGAAGAAGGTAAAATTGAAAAATACATTCTTAGAAAAGCATTTGACACTTCTGATGAACCAGGTGCTAAACCTTACTTACCAGATGAAATTTTGTGGAGACAAAAGGAACAATTCTCTGATGGTGTTGGTTACTCATGGATTGATATCTTAAAGGATACCGCTAAGGAAGTCATTACTGATGAACAATTTGCCCTGCCAAAACCAGAATGGGGAACTGATATTCCAACCACTAAGGAAGCTTACTGGTACAGATTAAAATTCGATGAATTATTCCCACAAAAGAGTGCTGCTGACACCGTTATGAGATGGATTCCAAAGGCCGACTGGGGTTGTCACGAAGATCCATCTGGTAGATACGCCAAATTACACGAAAAGAAGGTCGATGAAGTTAAATAGACTTAATAATAATAAATATTAAATATTGAAAAATAAGAACCATTGGTTTTCCTTTTTTAAAATAAAATCTGTAGAATTACATTGATGTACTGGTATGGTGTCTGGATGGTGCGATGGCGCATATAAAGTGGCGAAATGTAGCAGGGTTGACGTTGGTGTGCAATGACTTCTATTCTTGACAAGTTAACCCTTATTATAAGGGATTGGCTTTATGAGAGTATAGGGCTAAACTCTACTGCCAAAGTGCAGAGTGATACCTCAGCGCAATTAAAAATTGAAGAAGGCTCGCTGGTTCTTATTACCAATATTGATGGCGACAATCTAATTCTCAATTTACTTGCGGACGGTGATCTCGTATCTAGTAATAAGCTCTGTTTGCTGGATTATGTTAAAAATATTCGTGATTGTTCATTTGAGGAGGAGCAGAGTTTGAAACAATATTTTAATGAGATTATTGGTACTCATTTTAAGAATGAGGGAAAGAAAGATGAAGAGGAAAAGGATGAGTCCAACCAGTTAATTGAGTCTTCCAGAAGAGAAGAGAAGCATGTTGTTAATCCCTTGATGGAAGAACATGTTAGTGAACTCGTCGCCCCTAGCCAGCCTGAAATACCCAAGATTCCTTCTGGTGTAGTCCCCTCGGACAAGAGACCTTCGAACCCCGATGACCCTCCAGGGTTTGAAGATGAGTACAAGATGCTTCCTGATAAATATGAAATTCCTGGAAGACCAGGTATTAATCCATCTGTGGGGAGCGGTGACTTGAACCCTCCGGGAATTGGAAGATATCCTGAAATGAGACCGTTCGTTGATCCATTGGCCAACCCTATGCAAGGCGGTATGCATCCGACTAGAAATGATCCATTATTTAACCCTTCTCCTAGCGGCACCGGGCCCTCTCTGTTACGCCCGGCAGGAGCTCGTTGGGACAATCCAATGTTTGGCTCAGATGATCCTGAGGATATTGAAAGAATGGGTCAAGGCCTTCCTGGTACAGGAGGATTGGGTAGACGGGGAAATAATAACATGTTTGGGGGCGGCTTTGGAGGAAACAGTGGGTTCGGAGGGAACAGTGGGTTCGGAGGCAATGGTGGTTTTGGAGGTAGTGGTGGCTTTGGTTTTTAATAATGGAAGCCAATGTAAATATATTATAACTTAAGTAATGTTTATGTGGAAATAATGTAGATTCTTTTTGTAGGGCCTGTGAGAGATGCATGTATGATGCATTTGTGGTCTCTGGACATGCCTGATAGTAGTATTGACAAACAGTTGTGAGATAAACACTATTAGCACACAGTTTCGAAATGAGTGAGGATAGTCGTACTGGGGTGGCCAATGTAGTGCCATCGGTGAGCAGTGAGAATGAGAATCACAATAATTGGGAGATCGAACAGCATAGTGAACTCTCAGTACAAAAGGGCAAGACCGAGCACTTGGACACATTAGACAGTCGTATTGGTAAGTTTTTATTTTAAATGGGATAAAAATTCAGCATTCTAACTTTCTAGTACCAAGTTTAAGGGATTTAAACATTGCAGACAATACTCGGCCTTCCAGATATGGGTCAACAGGGAAATCCACCATTCCAGGAAGTTTACCTAGTGTGCTAAACAATTTTGAGCAATTCCAGATATTAAAACTACGTGATTTCTCAAGTAATAAAAGCTCTATTACAGAAAATTTGACTTTTCAAGAGAATTATGTTTCTAGACAGTATAGTAACCAAGAAAGTCTACAAAAGCCTCCAACTCGGCTATATTCTCCAATTTATGGTAAAAATGATAGAAATGAGCATGAAATACTTAATAAAACTGGTACATCAGCACAGTTGAGTAGGTACCAACAGGATGAAGAGACTGCGATAGACACTTATTATCAAGAAACCATGTATGAAGGGAGTTCTTGCTATTCACAAGCAGAAGAAAGCGATATTAGTGATATAAACATCTTTGACGAAGAAGAACATACTTTGGAATTACAGGACATTCACTTATCTGCTTTGGATGCTGCTCAGCGTCTGAGAGTGGAACAACCGTACTCACCATTGCTGCCTGATGATGCTGTTTTGGACCTATCTGTGGCCAAACTGCATTCGAGTAAGAAGTGCGTTCCCTTCTATTACAGTCCAGATGAAGAGCTCTCAAAGGACGAGTTTGCGTTGCTAAGGATCTTGGATTATGAAATCAATCGAAAGCCTGTACAATACAAGAAGGGAAATGGGTTACAGTTTTGGGTTCAGTTGAAAAGTCTGTTTTTCCCCGAGGATTATAGAAAGAAGTATTTGTGGGATGATATCTTACGGGAGGACTCTGAGGAGGAGCCTGTGGGAGATGAAGGGGTCGAGATGAAGACGCTTACACCATATTTAAATATTGACGATTCTACTTTGATTGCGAGTAACAGAACGTTCAGAAAGTTTCCTACAATAATGACAGATGAAACAATTAATGTTTGAGAGAAGCTATAATATAATTCAAGATATAAAATACATTTGATCAAGCCAATCAGGAAGAAGTTTACCAGATTCCAAGTATTCATCTCTAACTAGTTCTTGATTTTTAATAATACTTGTAGATGCCATGAGCCTTGTAGAACAATAAAGACTAGCTCCCGCCCAGGCCCCCAAGGCCTGTACGGCGTTGTATGGTTGCTGGTCTCGCGATCGCACTTCTTGGACAATTCTTGACTTTAACCCAGGAATCTCACTTAATAATCCAGTAAACATTATTCTTTGAGACACTGGCTTTTTCAAATCTATTGGTAATTTGTCAAAGATACCAAGGATCAAATCGACAATGGGTAAATCTTCATCATCACAATCAGAGGCCAGTTTCCCGAAAAACAAATCCTCTAAAGGTTTGTGTCTTAAAAGTTGAGGGAAATCTACTTTATCTTTATAATGGAACATTTCATCACTTCCTGGAGAATTGTCCTCCATTGAGCGACAATACACCACATCATGTACGATATCTTCAATAAGCTCAAACAGAGTATCAGGCTCAACATGTAGCGACTGTAGAATTAGATAGTGCAACAGGAACCCGGATCCACGACTAGTGGTTCGCTGGTATGTGTAAAGTAGTCTATTATCATAAACCAACTGAACAGTTACAGCGTCCCACCCAAGATCCACCACTAGTCCCTCTGAGCATCCAGCTGATAGCACGGTTAAAAGCGGCTCAGGGAGAAATATTAACGACTGGACATGAAGGTCGCGTAGCAAGACGTTTGCAATTATCTGCTGAATGTGTTTGGGACAAACAATAGATATTGGTATTATCACTTTACACCGCTTAGCGTCGACCAAGAGCTGCGCATTGAAAACCTGCGATAGTATCGTCTCTAAAAGCAGCTCAGTAACCGGTAAACTGTCGACAATGGTATGTGTGAATAAATCATAGGCAAAGAGCCATTTCTTGTGTAGTATATCATACTCTAACTGCTTGTTTATGGCGTCAGATGGCTGCAAATCCACAATGAGATGATCTTGGACGTTCAAGCTGCTGGAGGTGCGTGCCAGGTAGGTACCAAACAAGGAGTCATTGGGCTGTATTGTAGAAATTGGCGCGGCGTCTCCTGCAAACCCGGCTCTAATGATTCTGGTTCCAATCTCTAGAATTACTGGATAATACTGCTGAACCAGTGCCATCGCATTACCGATCAATGTATACTTTTTTTTTTTTTTGTTTATGAAAAAATGTAGTAAGGCGCTAACGGTGAGGAAGACATTCTATGCAAAATACTGGGGCCAATCAGCAGGTGTTTTCTGCCTCGACCTCAGAGGTGTCACATCTAGCGAGTGTTTTGTCAGCACTCTCTCAGGCTGGCACTCTGGCAAAAGTATTCATCAGTGGCCACGGACTTGTGTTTGTAAGTGATAGTGGGCATACAGTGAGAGCATCGGCTACATTTGACAGTGAATTGTTTGATAAATACGAGTATACAGAGCCACCAGCGGAACAGGAAGTTCTAGATAGCGACACAGATGTCGCCAGTGATGATCCTGACAATTCTACCAATATGATTCTACCCCAAGTGCTTCGAAAGCAGGCATCACATACCACCAAGCTCTGCGTGGATCTAACTACGGTTATTGAATCATTAAGCTTGATCGTCAATGCCAAAGATACAAATAATCAGATTACTAAATGTAATTTTGAGTACAATGGGAAAGGCCTGCCGTTTGTGATTTCATTTAGTGACTCTTTAATGACAGAAAGTTGTGAATTTGCTACTTTTGTCGATACTAGTGAAGATTCTGTACTATTGCAAGTAGATCACAGTGCATTGGTAATGGAAGCATCATTACAAGCTGATGTTGTATTTGATGCTCTTGATAATTTAAAAGATATGAAAGTTCTGGAAGTGTACATATATGCGTCAGTTAAAAAGTCTCGACAGCGAACCCTTGATGGATCAACTCTTGTGGATAATCAGTTGGCGCTTTTATCCAAGGGTGATATGGGATACTCTAGATTCTTATTTCCTGATATTGATAAACTTATTTTACGACATTATGATTCACAAGAGATGGAATATTTATCCAGTATGAATGATTTTGTGGTGGGAGTGTACAAGTTTGACATGATACGCAAGGCGCTCAGAGCCATTAAACTTGGCTCAAAAATCAGCTTACGGAAAGATTCTCGGGGAGTTTTAAGTATAAATCTATTAACAGCTTATAATATAGATGCGAGTGCTGTTAATCCAATATTGTTTGCCTCAGATAAACAGAAAATGCGGGACCGTCAACCGAATAAGAAGAGGCTATATAACGGAACAGTAGTGGAGTTCACATTAGTAGAGCTCGCAGTTGATGACGAAGATTCAGCTTTTGACCGCCAGGAAGTGCTTGAGTTAATCAAACACACTGAGAACGTCTCTACCATCAATCCTCGAAACAAGAAACGACGCAAGCAGAAATCTAATGAATATGAGGATATTGTTAATATAATCAATAATAATAATAATAATAGAAATGCTCCAACCAATGGTATTAATGATATTCTTCATAATATAGCTGGATCATCAAACAGCGATGAGCCAGCTAACGTTGCTGATGACTTGTTTTTTTAAAAATCTCGAGTTCGCGTTAACTCGATGACATAGAGCTGAGATTTCTCAAGTGATATCTCTGACAACTTTAGATCGCTAATATTTTCAACCTTCATTTGGCTGGCGGCGTCTCTTACTATTTGCAAATCATTTTGCGATGGCGTTTGGCGAAGTGGCGAATACCGCACGCTGCAGAGCTCTAGGGGCAATAAAAGTAGTCGTCTTAGACATACTAAAGCCCCCGGAGCGTATCCTAATATACCGCTAGCTCGACGGATCTCAGAAATAGATATTCCATATTGAATGCTGATACTTTGTAGAGTGTCGCTGCTTTGTATATAGTGCACAATGTATCTATGGACCACTGATAAGGGACCTCTGTTGACAGGTTTATAACATCGCGAAGCGAGATGCTTGAGCTCAACAGTTTCCTGGTAACCAGAGCAAGAAACTGGCAAAGTCATTTATAGATTTAACAAAGTTTGGCTAGCTCTTATATACTAGTTATAGGAAGAAAACCAAATAAAGGCGGCGCAGTTTACCTTAGCCACAAAATTACTTACAGGAAGGAAAAAAAAAACATCATCATTAAGAATGCTGCATATTTATGTAAAGGATTAAATCACATCCTCTTCATCTTGATTGTGCAAAGCAGCGAAATCAGATCTCATATTTTCAGGTGGTAATATACTTGGAACGAAATGTAAACCACAGTAAGCAATTCCTGTAAATGAAATAACAAATCCAGGGAATACTCTCATTATATGATCATGAGCAACAATTATACCAATTAAGAGGTAAAACGCTCCACGACCAACAAATGAAAAGAGAAATGATGCATATGAGTATATCTCTTGGGGGCAACGAAATTCTAAATGTTAGTAATAGTCATAAAGATTAGTTGAATTATCAATACTTACCAAGGAAGATGATCGCAGCTCCTGAGATGATAACAAAGATACCCAAGAAGAACTAAATGTTAGTATTTTATCGTCTAATATTTTATCGTCTAATAATTGATGTTTTCCACACTTACGTCCTGACTGTATTATTTGGTTAGTAACTTTCTGGTTAAAATCTATAGTAGTTCAAGTACTTACAATCCAGTAAAGAGCTGGGTCAACCCACAGAGGATCTGATGCTGTTAGTATGTCATTTAGCCGTTATGATTAGAATCGACTCACGCTCAATGCTCCAACACAAAAGTTGGCAATTTTGAAAGCATTGCTAAAATCTCTTGAAGTATTATTATCTGTGATGTCCATGGTGGATTGTCTGATGTGTACCTCTACCTGCTATATGTGTGTGTCTTTTTTCCCCGTTTTTTATTTTTTTCCTTAGCATGCTCCATAAACCTGGCTACTAACTAACTACTTGGAGTGGGTCTCTTTTACAATACAGGGAGAAATAATAAAGTCAAAATAAAAACACAGTTGCTATAACAAATAATAAATATTAACTTCGCATTGAAGATAAAATACATGGAGCATGAATCACTAAAATTAGTGGATAAATATAGGATGATTGGCGGGAATTTGGAAATAATAATAAAAGTCGAATACGATATAAGTTAATAAATTTCTTTTTATCATTTTTCTCTTTTCTTTTACAATTAAAAAAAAAAAGAATCAACTAGCTCATCTTTGCTTTCCAAGGTCAAACATCTTATATTTTTTTTACTAGCTATAATAATTTATGACTTAGTTAGCGGCTTCAGTTTCAGTTTCAGCAGTTGGCTCTGGTGCCTCAGCTGGCTTTTCCTTCTCAGCTCCAGCTTCTGCAGATTCTGACATATCAGAAGTCCATAAAGTCAAGTTATCACGCAATAATTGCATAATAAGAGTAGAGTCCTTATAAGATTCTTCAGATAAAGTATCTAATTCAGAGATAGCATCATCAAAGGCTTGTTTAGCCAAATGACAAGCACGATCTGGACTACTAAGAATTTCATAGTAGAAAACAGAGAAATTAAGAGCCAATCCTAATCTAATTTGATGAGTTGGTGGTAATTCAGTAACAGCAACTTCTGAAGCAGCCTTATAAGCTTCTAATGATTTATCAGCAGCTTCTTTACGCTTATCAGCAGTGGCGAATTCAGCCAAGTAACGGTGGTAATCACCCTTCATCTTGTAGTAGAATACCTTAGATTCACCAGTCAGAGCAGTTGGAATTAAATGTTTAGTTAAAACTTCTAAAATATCACCACAAATCTCAGATAATTCTTTTTCAATCTTAGATCTGTATTCACGGATCAAAGTAACTTGAGCATCGTTACCTTTAGATTCTTCCTTTTGCTCAATTGAAGATACAATTCTCCAAGAAGCACGGCGTGATCCAATCACATTCTTATAAGCAATAGATAACAAGTTACGTTCTTCAACAGAAAGTGTTTCGCCAGATGAAGCAACAATCTTCATATTCTCAACCATCTCTTCATAACGCTCAGCTTGCTCAGCGAGTTTAGCTAAGTAAATAGAGTTTTCACGTGAAACAGACATCTTTAGGAACTACTAAAAAAAATTGTTAGTAAATTGATATAAAAGGCACAAACTAGCACGCTTGTAATGTTTTATTTTTTTTGTCTCTTATTGTTTATAGCCCATTTCTCTTGCGCCATCCGTACACCAGCGTGGCGTCCATAGCCGGAGGCGCGGCAACAAGTTTAAACTTGAAAGAAACGGGAAAACTAATCAGTCAAATAATCTGAGAATTTCTAGTTGATCTGAGAATTTCTAGTTTTATAATAGAAACTAGTTTTGTAATTGATTGTATGATAGCGTTCATTGAGAGTAAGGGAGCGGTGGCCAAAATTACCACGTAACACAGGAAAAACAGAAACCCACCGCCACCAAAAACTTAGCAATGAATTAACGCTATCAAAATATCTTGATCCAACACTTATAAAATATAATCATAAATTAGTGCAATGCGCCTATTAATATCAAAATGAGTTTTTTTAAATAAATTCAATTTGATTTTAATAAACTTGATTTGACATATTTAAGGCATGATCAAAACATAGTTTAAAAGAAATAAAAAACCACCCATACAAGGAGACAAGACCATTAGAAACAAATTCAGTAATTCCATAAAAAAAAAAAAGGACAAATTGATTTAATAAATCATCACAAACTGCTAATTATAAAATTTTTAAATTAAATAATAAAATAAATACTTACTATCTATAAGTGTAATAATAAAGTATAGTATAAGGGGAAAAAGATAATACTTGATTATAACGAAAGTAGAAGAAAAACAGAAAAACACACGTCCAAAGGTTGGGAGTTTTTTTTTTCTAGGAGCAAGAAAGTTCGCTGTCTTTCCTCAGTAAGCCAGTCCGGGCGGGGTTGGGAGCCCCGCGGCGGCTGTGGGCCAATCACAGACCAAGACCGCGGGGTCACGATGGGTCCGGCGGTGCGGTTTGACGCCTGTAGGAGGGGTTAGGAACCCAGGGGGGGCAAATCCTTGCCGGAATAGATCAACAAAACCGTACCGGATCATCAAGACGCGGGATGCGGATTGCAAGGGTACGACAATGATGATAATTACATGGTAACAGGGATTAGTAAGATGACAGTCATGAAATTCATTATAGACGATTTCTCTCTTCTTTTCTTTTTTTTTTATTTTGATTATTTAATATTATCGATAAGAAAACGGTAGTTAACTGGCGGTGGCTGTAGCGTATTTGGCCGTGGGTCTCTGTTCTTCCTCCAACCCGACGACGTTCTTCACCAGGGCAGGCCCGTCGGGGTTTGACGACTAATATCGGCTGAATACTTGCCCACTTTGTGATTTATTTCTGTTCATTAGGAGAACCGTAGTTAGCTAGCGGTGCTCGCGGCGTATTTTGCGGTCCACTCTTTGGCTGTCGATATGGCCCCCGCCTCGTCTTTCTTCCAAAACTCGGCAACGTCGTTTGCCAACGGATCATCAGGGTTTGGAGAGGTTAGCAACGACTGAATACTCAATAACAAAGTTCTAATCTGAATCGCCGGAGTCCAGTTCTCCTTAAGAGTATCAAGACAAATACGGCCAAGTCTATCAATATTTGGATGATAAATTTTAGTCAAAAATCTAACTTTTGGAGCAGCCATTGGATAGTCTTCTGGTAAAAATAATTCTAATTTAAAAATACCACCTTCATAAGGAGATTGTGATGGTCCATCAATGGTTACATCAAAATACCGAAGATTATCCTCATGAGGTAAAGCACTTATTCCAGGAACTGGATCAGTAGATAGTCTTTCAGTTTCCTATTCAGTTAATATAAATTCTTTAAAATATTTTTATAGTAAAACTCACTTTAATAATTCTTCTGGTTAAAGCAGACATGGCGAATACGGGGCAAACCAGTACTGTTAGAAGGTCGCTTTAAAAGTCTGGTTACCCGGCCATGCGATGCAATATGGGCCATGAAAACCTGGCCTGGCGAACCAACTATTAGCAATGGCGCCCAACACCACGACAACCGGCAGGTTCTTTGCCATGTTAATCGGGCTCATTGGCGGTGTCACCGTCGGCGTGCACGCCCTTTCTGATTATCAGATTGTAAGTGAAAAAAATATTGTCTTACCAGCCAGTTTAGTACTAATACCCGCAGATCAAGAAACTCCCTCCAAAGAAAATGGAGTTTAACGAGGACGGAACCCCCAAGGGTCTACCATTTTCAATGTCATTCAAGCCAACAGAACCGCTCAAGCTCAAGCCGGAGGTGGTCGCCCGCCGCAGGGCCGAGGAAGCCAAGTATTTGGCCGAACAGCAGCAGCAGCAGCAGCAGCAGCAGCAGCAGCAGCCGCCAAAACAGGAATAGCTACACACTTGTAAATAGATTTAATATTGTTTTTAGTTTTGTAAGAAAAAAAAATGCTATACTGGTAATATAATTTCTTTTTTTATTGGTGACTATTTATAGTCCTCTTGCAATGTCATTCAATACTCCAAGTCCAGGAGTATCTTGACGTCCTTTACGGCCACCAGTTTTTCCCCATCCCGCTTCCTGAGCTTTATAAACCCCAACTTTTGTATTAGATCGATCACGAGCTTGTTCTAGGTAAACTTTAAATTGATTCAGTAAATAGTTCTTTACCTCATCAGCATTATAATTGTTAACATGTCCGTTACCATCGTCCTTCTTCGATGTCTGGTTATTTTGGCCCGATGATCTATTATTACTATTATTATTATTACTATTGCTAGTATTGCCATTATCATTATTGCTACTGGTAGCTATATTATTGGATTTCTTAGCAGTTATGGCAGGCCCACCTCTAGCAATATCAGCCCAACCACCCTTTCCTGCGTTTGATGAACCAGCAGAACTACCGCTGCCAGCTGATCCGCTCGACTCGTTGGTCGACCGACCCCTGGAGTGCGACGACCGCTTGGCCGACCGCCCTGAGCCACCATTACTCGCACCTCCCTTCTGATTATTGTTAGACATTACTATCCGTCGCACCTTTGAGCACGTTGCCTATATGCTCTTTTGCCGATTTTTCACAGCGTTACGCAGCCCTGGCCGCCCAAAGTCGCTACAGAGGAGGCTAATAATAAGACACGGTTCGAGGGGTATAAAGTATATTAACGATTCAACTCCTAATAGAGAAGAAAACTAAAATGTAACTATGAATAATATAATATAATATCAATCAATAAAATAAAAAAAAAAAAAAAAAAAAATGTAAATTCTAAAAACTATAATTATAAATTTGCATTATTAAATAATAATAGTATTACATAATAATGGCTTCATGTTCAACATTAGCTGAAATAGATTTATGAGGTAAAACTTTACCACCATTAACATAAATTTCATCTTTAACTTTAACATCATCACCTAAAACAGTGACACCTTCAAGACGAGCCCATTTACCAACTTCAGAGTTCCATCCAACAATAGTACTCTTAACCCAAGCATGATCTTTAACAATAGAGTTAGCTAAGATTACAGATCTTTGAATTCTAACACCATCACCAATAACAACATTTGGACCAATAGTAACATTTGGACCAATTTTACATCCATGACCAATCTTAGCAGTTGGATCAATTAAAACATTACCACCTTGAACAAAATCTTCTTCTGGTGAAGTTAATAATTTTGAACCTTTCTTTGTAAGAGATGAAAGGTATAAACAAGTACCAGAAAGGAAATCTTTTGGTTGACCAACATCCATCCAGAAACCTTCAAGATCAAATGAATATAATTGAGAATCTTCAACTAAAGCTGGGAAAACTTCTTTTTCAATAGAAGTTGGCTTTAATTCAATTTTATCAATAACTTCTGGATTTAAAATATAAAGACCAGCATTAATTCTGTTACCAACAAATTCAACTGGTTTTTCAACAAAACGATCAATTAAATTTGGAGTATTTCTATCATGAACAATAACACCATATTTAGATGGTTCATCAACTTTAGTAGCAACAATAGTACCTTGACCACCGTGAGCTTCATGAAATTTAATTAATTCTTCAAATGGGTATTCACAAATAACATCAGAGTTTAAAACAAAGAAAGGTGACTTATCTTTGCATAAAACTTCTTCAGCTAATTTTAATGGACCAGCAGTTCCTAATGGCTCAGTCTCAACTGAGAAAGTAATATTAACGCCATACTCTTCTTCGTATTTCTTAAGAGTCGCAACCATAACTTCCGGTCTATAATTAACAGCTAAAACAATATCAGTAACACCAGCGTTAGCAAGAGCCTCAATTTGATGAAGAATCATTGGACGGTTACCAAATTCAACTAATGGCTTTGGAACGGTTAAAGTTAAAGGTCTCAAACGAGTACCGTAACCACCAACAAGAATTAATCCCTTCATTATATTAATTAACTTTCTTTCTTTTTAACTAAAAAGTTTATAAACAAATATTATTTGTTATGTCCGTAATGGCCTTTTTTTTAAACACGACTACGGTCAAAGATCAAAAAAAGAAGGAAAACAAAAGATGTACATAACCCCAAATATTTATAACTGTTTTTCATGCCTCCACGCTGGCAAAAAGCAAAGGCGGCACGTGACAGTGCATTAGGAAAAACACTATGATAAACGTGGGCGGCGTTTAGCAGCCATTGGTTAGTTTGAGTTTTAAGAGTGGGATTTTTAGGAATTTAATTGAAACAAGGCTTTGAGTATTTTATATTTAATTAATTTACACTTTATTTGTGAAAAGATGATAAAATAACATCTAAAGCTTGTTTGTTGATATAGTTTCTTGTAGAGAACAGGGTGCACTCATGCACACCTCCTGTTTAGCCATTTATAGTAGGTGTCCTTCCTAATATAGTTATACTATGCCCCTTTTGGGTTAGCAGCACTGCGGCCGTGCCTTTATTGGATCTATGATTTACCGTTACAGGGGTGAATGATGAAAGTGTAATAAGGTATTAGTGAGGATTTCCTTAATACTTGATTTTATTGGATTATATTATTAGCTTTTTTTTGTGTGAGTTATTTTTAAGTTCGTGTCTTACAACTTGCCAATTTCACCCCTAATGTATTTTTATCCCAACAGTTGAAAAAAAAAAAAGAAAAAAAAGAAATAAAAAAGAAGTGGAATAACAACATCTTGCATAACCAACAGGCCACACACAAACACCGGCACCCACCGGTGAGCTGTCTCGTTTACTACTAAATATAAATATTACACGTCCATGTTTATGGCTCCTATATTTTTTTATGCAGACACCGGAAAAACCTATTTAACCGGATTACCTACCAGCTTGAGCCCCATGCGTCGTCGTCGTTATCCTCAATATCGACCACTAGATTGAGCTGCTTTTTCGGAGCAGCGGCTTTACCAAGTTTTAGGGAATTTCCCTTTGTAACCGCAGCGGGCTTAGCTACCGGCTTAGCTAGGGTGCTGGTCTTTGGCTTGGTGCTTAGTTCAGGCACTATAGGCTCCTCCAAGTCCCAGCCGTCATCGTCGTCATCGTCGTCGTTGTTATTATCATCCCAGTCGCTGACATTGTTTACCAGCGTAGTGGAAGAAGTCAGCTTGAAGAAATTCGAAGGCTGTGTAGTAGATGACGGTGTAGGGGCCCTGGTAGTATCAAGTTCTCCCTCAATACCACTCATTTTAGAGATAGCTCCCATAGCCAAGTTCATACCAAAACTAGAGATACTTGCGCTGACATTTGTAGCATCCTTTGATGTATAAACTTCACCAGAAGTATTAGGCGCAGCAAACGGATCTTCTTCTTCATCATTTTGAGTGGCTGGTAATCTCTGCGCTTCTGTTTCAATTTTTTCCATATACATGTCAAATACTTTCTTGGCTTCAACTCTCACTTTACTACTATTATCTAACAAGCAAGGAGCCACTGAAGAAAGAACTCTTGAACAACATATTTCTGGTGTAAAATATTCAATTGATGATTCAAATGCTAATAAAGCAGCAGTCCGACACGGCACGAACTTATCCTTTAATGATTTATTATATGCAGTTATTAAAACTCCCAGTCTTGAGGAAGAATTTAAATTGGGGGCAATTTTGCAAAGACAAATTACCGTATTAGTTCTGATTTCTGGCTTTTCATCATTTTGAAACTTGGCAAGATATCTTAAAAGATCATTACTAAGTTGACGGTCTGACAATTTACCAGAAATTGGGATAACCGCCTTTAATGTTTCTTCTCTAACAGTAGCATTTGTATCAGAGAAACCAGCAGCAAAACTTGCAAAGATTTTATCGCTAACGTCTGACTTGGTAAGCTTATCTATATATTTTGGAAGTCCTGCTAATAATGTAACTCTAATGGTACGATCTTGTAATCCAAATGATTGAATAATTACAGGATTAATAGTTTTTTTAAACAGATCTTCATCATCCAATGTTTCTGAAAATGAAAGAATGTAATATAAACATTTAGCAGCTTGTGATAAATCAGGAGCTCCTGGTAATATGCTAATATTGAAAAGTTGAATCAATTCTGGAATAATCTTATATTCCATAAAACCTGGAGGCGCCACAGTCTTAATGGCCTCTAACAGACGGAGAAAATCAAGCTTCTCGGTGCTCAGCTTCAAATTAAGCTCGTCAAGTTCGCGATAACAATTGATAAGCGAGTTATTAAATAACGACCGCTCACCTTGAGACAAAAATGTCTCTGGGGTCATTCTTGTGGTTACTGAGTTTTGCATTAATTTCTTATAGGCAGGTTGTAGCAGTTTAGGAATCTTACTAACTTTGAGAAATTCGTTACCGCTATTGACAGCTGCAGAGTTGTAAACATTGTTAAAGAGACACCATATGATACCACCTAACTTATAGGCATCCAACTTATAGATATGTGCTCCTCTAAGTGCGTCGACTCCCTTCAGAATTATCTCTGGCGGTAAAATATTTCTAAACACTGGACTAGCGGCACTGTACCGGTATAACGCCTGCTCGGTGTCACTCTTGGTGTTGGTCGCCAACTCGAACCCGCCGAGTTTCCATTCTCCTGATTCATTAACATAAATATTACTGATATCAAGATTACCGTGGACTGTACTACCTTCCACATTAACATATTTAAGAGCCTTTGCGAGTATGTAAACTCCGAGAAGTATCGCGTCATCGCTTAACAGATTATTCTCAGACAAGTATATCGGTAATGGAATAACCGGTTCACAAAATAAGTAAATAATATTATCATTTTCAACAGTATCTAAGACTCTAAGAACTCCTGGCATTTTAGTCATTTTAAGTTTTTTGGTAGCATTTTTGGCCAAGTTAATATAGCTCCCATTACGTGGATCACGAAGATCAAACTCAAACACTGTACCTCTACTACCATCAGCTTTTAAAGTACCTTTATAAAGATTCCATATAGAATTTGGCGACTCAATAGGATCTCCAATGTTAAAGGGTAAATTATACCGCGCAAGTGACCCTAACGCACTGGTAAGAAAGTTCATCGCCCCGCCCTTACAACAACAACACCTGGTGAAATCTAAATTTTTTGTTTGAAAATCAACTACATCCCTACATCACATCATATCTATAATTGTATTTGAACATCCTTAAATTTAGGAATACTCTCACCAGCGCCCTTTTTCTGAATAGCTAAAGAACTGGCAATAGTGGCAAATCTTAAAGCTTCACGATAATCTTTTTTATTGATACTTAATTGACTTACTACCGATCCAAAGAATGTATCACCAGCCCCCGTAGTATCCACTACTTTATCAGATGGGATTTTATTTGAAGGTAAATATTGAATTTCAGGATTTTCAATATTTGTTAAAAATAATACACCTTTAGAGCCTAAAGTAATAATAACAAGATTTAAACTATCTTTAGAATTGATTTTTTTCAATAATTTAATACCAATATCTTTAAAGAATTCAAGTTTATCATCATCAGATGAGAATCCTGATGATTTAACATCATTTTGAACACCAATCATTGTAAGAATTTGCTGTGATTCAATTTCATTAACAATTAATAAATCAACGTTAGAAAGAAATTCTTCAGATACTCCTTTAATTGGTGAAGGATTATAAGCAATTTGATAACTTGGTCTATTTTGTTTTAACCAATTAATTGTTTCTGCAAAATATGGGAATTCATTTTGTAACATTATAAAATGATCTTCTGAATTATCCTCTTTGGGGAAATATTTTAAAAATTCAGATTCAGTGGGGCAAAGCTTATCATTTGCGCCACCAGTTATTAAGATTCTATTCTCACCGTCATGTTCAACTAAGATGGTAGCTACCCCAGTACGAACCCCATCAATAATTTCAACATTTGAGGCATCAACATTTTCCTTAACAAGACAATCAATTAGCTCTTTACCAAAATTATCATTTCCAACTTTACCAATCATTCTAACTTTATGGGTCGAGTGTGCCAGTTCTGGAAGAAGCCGGCCAAGGGCGAGCGCTTCATTGAAACCTTTACCACCAGTGTGAGTCTCAAACAACTCAGCCTTGATAGTTTCTCCCGCCTTTGGAACACGACTGGTGTATGTCACAAGGTCATAATTTAGAGATCCAACAACAGTAAGCTTGGTCATTTTTAATGTCCAAAAACCTCTATAGTGGGTATTTTTTTTTTCCTGCTCTTTTTTCCCTCTCATTTTCCCTCCACCAAGACATATACACATTGGCGTATACCATCAAGACGGACACACATGCACCCCACCAAACGGCGGCCGTCGCGGACAACCAATGAGCAGCCCACAACCAGGATGAGGACCAGTTGGCCAGATCGTGTACATTCGGGAAATCCACAGTTCCCATCCTTGGACATAAACGACTTTGTACAGAAATCTGTAATGTGCCATGGGTTCCCTCCCATGTTTACCGTCGTCTGGGACCTGTAGCAATGGGCAATACAGCGGGAAAAAGGTGCATAACCAGTATATCACCCCCGAAGGATCGGGAGAAAAGCGGGATTTCCATGTGACTTGGTGAGGTCGTCTATGCACCACGCTGCGGGACCAGGAGTGAACGGGCTGGCTGGGTAAAAGCTAATATAAGGATCGATTTCTGTTGTAGAATGAAAAGAGGAAAAAAAAAAAAAAAAATAAAAAGAATTTAACAGAATAATGTCAGTTCCTGGCTCTGCCATGAGACAAACTCAGATGGAGGACGCTGCCATAAATACTGGAGCGCAGACTCCATTGCCTGGGGTATCTCCAAGACCTCGTAAACAGTATAAAATTGATGGCCAACCAGTTGAGAATCGTAATATATTTAATAGGGTTCATTCTTTTGTTGATGATAAAGTTGGTGATTTTAATGATAATATTAGATTTCCAGGTTCACCAGCTCCTGAATATTCAAGAGGTAATAAATACTTTAATGTTAAAATTATGTTAATTAAAAAAGTATTAGAAAGAAGACTATTTACAACTCCTGAACCAGTAACTATGGTATTAGGTATACCACCTAATGCATTCACACTTAGTTCTTGTACTCAGATTCTTCAAATGTTGGTACAGATCGGTACAATTTGTTGTTGTGCTCAATCTATAAAGAATGATACTGCTGAAATAAAACATGGAATATGGGCATTTCTTATTGCTCAAGCATCTATTTTATTAGCTATTAGTACATTATTTACTTTTAGAGTTCTTCATTTAGGTCGCAATGGTACTGTATTTTATACTTTATTAGGTAATGCTCTTTCATTATCAGGATTTGGAGTAGTGTTAGGTATATTAATGACAACTGAATGTTATAATGATAAAGTTTATTGTCGTCTTAGAAGAGCTACTACTGGTTTAGTATCTCTTAGTACATTTTTATGGTTAATGGAAATTGTTGTATTTATTACAATTATTTATGTTGCTAGACTTGATATTATTCCAGATCCATATGAAGATACTGTGGAAAAATCGGAATATCCAGAATCCCAACGTCATCTTAGTGGTCAAACTTT
Source organism: Saccharomycopsis olivae (nom. inval.) (assembly GCA_030571755.1). Lineage (NCBI taxonomy): Eukaryota > Fungi > Ascomycota > Saccharomycetes > Ascoideales > Saccharomycopsidaceae > Saccharomycopsis > Saccharomycopsis olivae (nom. inval.). The sequence continues at coordinate 20,456 of JAJLYT010000006.1, read as the reverse complement.
TTACCCACCTGAACCTATCCCAGAAGTTGATCCTCACCAATTCTTGAAAACTCCAGCATCTATATATCCACCTCCACCAATTACTGGATCTACAGTGGCTCCAGAAGTACCACCAAAAAAATTTATAGTGACAGAATCAGGACTTGATTTAGTAACTGATGATAATCAATTAAATGGACTTAAACCTATTGAAATTTATGCCGCTCCTCCATCAGACGATGGTGCGTCGCATTAATTTTCCCAACATGCATACGCTATTTGTGCTAATATTTTTTCGTTTTTGTAATAACAACCACCCCATCTCCATGTCTTGCTGCTTTCTTTTTATTTTAACTTTAATTCCTCAAATGAATGTCTTAGTGTTCCTTTTTGTATGTGTCGTTTTGGCACAATGGCAGCCTGAATTGGCCCACTCCAACCTCAAGACGTTGTATGTGCACCACGGTGCGGCGGCGGCCCTGCCATCTTTGGTGGTGCTGCCCAAGTCCGCCATTGCCCACCAGGAGCAGCTGTTGGAGCTCGGGCTCGCAGAGCTCATTGTCAAGTCGAACGTGCTGGAGCTCGAGGCCGCATCGATCACCGTGCCCCGGACCGCACAGCTGATGGTGGTGTTCAAGACCGCGGACCCCGCGGTCCACCAGCGCCTAGACTCTGCGTACACGCGGGCCGTGGCGCCATTCAGACTACCGCGATACTTTAAGCCGCTAGACGTACAGTTGGTGCTGCCCAAGGAGTACGTTGAGCAGGATCTGGGGGCCTCCTCACAAGACGTGGCCGCCAGAGTGCCGGTAGCGCAACAGGCGTTGCCGCTCGAGCTCAAGACCGCACCATGCCTGGTGCTTACCTTTGCCGCTTCCAATAGTCCACAAGCAGGGATGACGTCTAGTACTTTAAACAGTACGTTTTTCGATACGTTGGCGCAACAGTGGGTGTCCAAGATTGGGCTGGAGTCGCTGATCCAGGCCAGATTCTGCACCATGAACCCGCAGAACGGGGTATGTTTGCGCATCAATGAGGCACGCAACCAAGTGCGCCTCGACCCATTTGATTTCCAGCTCCCATTGGGCAAGCGAGACGAGTACCAGGCCAATTTCGACCCTTTGCTTTTAGCAGGGAACTCACAAAATCCACTGGATAAACGCAGCGACGACTACAAGACGTTCTTACAGGGCCTTGCATACTCTAAGGAAAAATTGGTCACCATTCTGGATTCCTTGTCGAAGCTGGCTGAGAATAAAGTTGCAAAGAGAAGTATCAGGTGCCAAAAAGTCTCCTGGGCTACAATCTTTCAAAATGGCGCCATTGGTCCTGTTGACTCTCTATGTACATAACTGGCTTTTTGACGCCCATTACCCGCTGTAGAAGAAATTACCCGCCATAGACCCAGCATTTTTATTACACTGAAAAATTCCAGTATTAAGGTCATCGGACGGATATGAGTGAGTTAGTCATTGCTGGAAAGGCGCAACCTGTTGCGTATAGTGCTATTATTGCCGCTTCTCTTGTTAATTCAAAGAAGGCTGGTAGCGTAAAGATTAGTTTTGTTGATGACAAGGCTGTCAAGGGTAGCGATGCTGTCTTGGGAGATGTTAGCGGTAACGAGGCAATTCTTGTTTCCTTAACTGAAAAATACCCAGAGATTTTTGGTAAAGATTCAGCTGCTCAACATTGGGTTGAATATTCCCGTAAATTAACTGTTAAAAACTTTAAGGAAGTTTCTGAAACTTTAAAAGTTTTAAATGGTCATTTGAATTTTAGAAGTTTTATTGTTGGATATCATAAGACTAGTGCCGATGTTGCTGTCTGGGGTGCTTTACGTGCCAATCCAATTGTTGGATCAATTATCAAGAGTAAATTATTTATTAACATTACTCGTTGGTATGAGTTGATGGAATCAGATGCTAGCTTTGGAGGAGCCGCTGAGTTTGTTACCAAATCCTTGGCTGAGTTGCGTAAGAAGAGTACTGGAGGTAAGAAAGAGGGCCACAAGGCTAACTTTGACATTGATTTACCAGGGGCTGAGATGGGTAAAGTAGTTACTCGTTTCCCACCTGAACCATCTGGATACTTACATATTGGACACGCCAAGGCTGCCATCTTGAACCAGTATTTTGCTGATGTTTACAAGGGTAAGTTGATTATCCGTTTTGACGATACTAATCCTTCTAAAGAGAAGGCTGAGTTTGAGCAATCCATTATTGAGGATTTGAAATTATTGGGAGTTCATGGTGATAAGGTTACTTACTCTTCTGATTACTTTGACCTCATGTACGATTACGCTATTCAAATGATCAAGGAAGGTAAGGCTTACTGTGATAACACTCCATTAGAGCAAATGAGAGCCGAGAGAATGGATGGTATCAAATCTGCCAAGAGAGATACTTCTGTCGAGGAGAACTTGAAGATCTTTGAAGAAGAAATGAAGAATGGTACTGAAATCGGTTTAACTTATTGTGTTAGAGCCAAGATTTCTTATGATTGCCCAAATAAGGCTCTTAGAGATCCTGTCATTTACAGATGTAACTTGACTCCACATCATAGAACTGGTACTGCTTGGAAAATGTACCCAACTTATGATTTCTGTGTTCCAATTGTTGACTCTCATGAGGGTGTCACTCATGCTTTACGTACTATTGAGTACAGAGACCGTAACCCACAATACCAATGGATGTTAAAGGCCTTGAACTTGCGTAAAGTTCACATTTGGGATTTCGCCAGAGTCAATTTCGTGAGAACTTTGTTATCCAAGAGAAAGTTGCAATGGTTTGTTGACAAGAACTACGTTAAGGGATGGGACGACCCAAGATTCCCAACTGTCCGTGGTGTTAGAAGACGTGGTATGACCGTTGAAGGTTTACGTAACTTTATCATCTCCCAAGGTCCATCCAAGAACATTATTAACTTGGACTGGTCCTTAATTTGGGCTGTTAACAAGAAGGTAATTGACCCAATTGCCCCACGTTTCTCATGTGTCTACAAGGAGAACGCCGTGGTTGTTAACATTGCTGGTGCTCCAACCACCCCAGTGAAGGAAGATAAGCCAAAACACAAAAAGAATGCTGCTGTCGGTACCAAGCCAGTTTACTACTACAACAAGGTATTAATTGACCAAGCTGATGCCGAGTTAATTAAGGATAACGAGGAACTTACCTTGATGGACTGGGGTAACATTATCGTTGAAAAGATCCATAAGGACGGTAAGGTTACCTCTATTGACGCCAAGTTACATTTAGAAGGTGATTTCCGTAAGACTGAAAAGAAGTTAACCTGGATTGCTGATATTCCAGAACAAGTCTTGCCAATTGATTTAGTGGACTTTGACCACTTGATCACCAAGGACAAGTTGGAAGACGGTGAAGATTTTGAGGATTTCATTACTCCAAACACCGAGTTCCATACTGCCGCTGTTGGTGACATTAACGTTAAATCTTTGAAGGTTGGCGATATCATTCAATTTGAGAGAAAAGGTTACTACAGATTGGATCAAGTCGCTAAGGACGGTAAGCCAGCAGTTTTCTTTACCATTCCAGATGGTAAAACTGTTAATAAATACGGTAACAAGAAATAAGTATTAAAATTAAACAAGGGCTTTATAAAATCATTATTTATTTAAAACATTTTCATCAATGGATGTTATTTCAGTATTTTCAATTGTAGTCTCCTGCTCCAATTTATCTTGCTTTTTAAACCATTTAAAACGACAACACCATATAAAATGACTGGTAAATAGACCAATTTCTAAAGCAGCACATATACAGTATAAAATTATACCCATAACATCCATATTACCAAATATAACACTAAACATTGAAAAGATTGCTCCTGAGCAATCAATAGTTAGGAATATAAAATTAATACCAACAACCTGACCTTTACGTTTAGCCAATTCAAAATATGGTGGGATTAAACCTACTGCAAGTAATACTGAAGCAATAATACCAAAAATTAAAAGTCTCCAATTTCCTGGATCATCATTATAATATCTTTTAAAATATATAATCATACCAGTTTGAAGTCCGATGGCTACTGCAAGAAGCAGTCCAACCATCATAATGATCTTTGTAACCTTCATTGAAACTGGTGGATAGTATAATGACTGAGCCCAAGATATTGTACAAAAGAACATAAATACTTCAGGCTGAACTTGCACTGGTATAGCAGCATTTGTTCCAATGAAATATATTCCAAATGGTATACCGCATGCACACCAAAGAAACATCATCAAAGGAGGGAGACCCGTGCAGTCTTTCTTGATGTAATTATGTACAATTTGAGGAATAAGTTGGACGCACCATAATACTGTTCCAATAGTTCCTAAAACATTGGCAGCAACACTATTAGTATTATCAGCATTAACCATAATTACTAAAGTGTTGATAGTTTAAAAAGAAATGTTAGCAGAATTTTTTTTTTTTTTTTTTTTTTTTAGTCATAATTTTTCTTTCTTTTCCTATCTCCGCTGCTCGGCGAACAGTTTTTTTTTGATTTTTAGTGTGGTAATTAAGGCAATGCGTGGGAAATTTGTGCCTCAGCCGAACAGAGCGGGAAACGTCTTGTGCCTAATCGCCGCATATAGGGGACAGGATTTTTTTATTTTCCTATTTTTTTTTTTTTTGTATTTTTTTTTGCCGTTTTTTGCAAATGATGGGTTTTCACTGTTATAACCTATTTCAATATATCTATTTCCTCTTTTATCTTATTGTGTCCATGTCTTCTGTACCTTTTTTCTTTTTTCTGTAGGTTACACTTATCGTTTGATACTGCGTCAAGAATGAGTGGCAGTTTGATAGATAAGTCCTTGAAGGACACATCTTTTGACCGTAATTGAACTATCGTGCGTAATGAGAGGGAAATTAGCGCACATATGGGACATTCGCTAAACAAAATCCATGAATGTTAACGTACATAAATGTACAGAAAATGGCAAAACGATAAGAGGACACTCTGAAATTGTAACTTATCAACAGTTTTTTTTTGTAAAGCTCAAATATATTATTTATGTTCTGGCCCAACAATGTGATTAGCCAAGTTTATTTGTGGAGTTACGATGGGTAAAAGAACCCCTAAGCAAGCATAGGTACTTTTTTCTTTTTGTCTTTCTTTTTATTTATTTTTTTTTTTTTTTGTCCCTTTAATATTGCGCTTCATCAGGGACAATACAGTACCTACTGAGGAGAAATCTTACTAGTAAATCTGAATTTAAGTGCGTGTCCACTAGTACGATATCGAAATACATGGGGATACTATATAATGCTAGATGAGTGGTACAGATTTCACCGATGAAGATAGTTCGCCAATTAAGTGATAATACAGAAGGTTGCATTATGATGAAATAATGTAATTACTCAACCACGTTTGGTATTAATTTATGTCCCATAAAAGATAACTACTAAAATAACTTTGATTTAAACTTGAACCCAACTTTGACTTTGCATCCTGTATACGGACGGCTGAGACAGGTGGCATATGTAAAAATGAAGAGAGAAAAAAGAGAGGGAAAGAGAGGAGATGTGTCGATCAAATGATAAGCCCGGAGTCCCCGTTCAGGGATAAATTATCTCGATTGACCCCATCGTAATTGACAAGTTGGCATTTAAGCAAAGCACATCTTCTGTTTCAATTGTTAATTTTCTTTATTGTTTTTTTCTTAATTTTTTTTTTTTTTTTAATTTCTTCTTCTTTAATTATTTTTGAATGCTAATTAATGCAATTTGACCCAGCTTAATTTTTTTTTTTTTTTCTTTGTTCGTTAATCAATTAGTATAAAGTTCTGGATTGAATTTAATTACTGTCATTTTAAGAAAAAAGATAGAAATTATAATTTGTCTTTCGAGGAAAATGTGTGGACATGCCTGTATGCAACTATTCTTGTTCGCATGGTTATTACCTTTTCTGCGCATTCAATATCCAATCCTAGACTGGAATAGCAACTTTATTTTTATTTCCCTGGTTGAACTGTCAAGCAAATGCAAAAAACTTGCATAATCCAACTTTCTTTTATAATGTCTAGATATGCAAAGCCTCACTTTTACCAACAGATTTGATGGGATTGAAAGGTTACCTACATATAAATAACCATCGATGCCACATTTTTTATATAATACTCTTTTTATTTTTTAATACTATTGTACCCCTCTTTTCATTGGTTACAGTATTTTCTCCATACTTTTAATTTTATATTTCGCTTTATCCTTTAATATTTAATACCCCCCTTTTTTTAAAAAAAAATCTCTTTCCTTTTTTCTCTTAATATTTTAAACAGATGAATAGTGGGAACGCTAAAGACGACAAGTTCTCATTAGATGAGTGGCTGCATTTTACCAACTTTCAATTTCCTAAATCTGAGAGACTTGAAGATGGATCTTCTGCACAAGAGAAGCGCAGACCATCACAAAATAGTATCAGTACAAGCACATCATCAGTATTTAGCAATCAACGCAGAGCTAGTGCTGCTGATTCTAGTTCAGATATAGAAACCAGCACACCAAGTCCAAAGAAGACTACATTTGAGACTCCGCGTGCTCCAAGAACCAAGAGAAGCCCTAGACACACACGCAGTCATTCAGAAATTATATCACTTGAAGACTTGAAGTGTATTAGAGCTCAACCAATAATTGATAAATCAACAGTGGCAAAGAAACTAGATTTTGATATGGAATATATTCCATCACATATACCACGTCGTTACTCAGATTCAGTTTTTAATGGTTATCCAATAATTGATTTAGATGACTGTGATTATAGTAAAACAATGTTGAGTGGATTTGTACCAAGTCTTTTAGGATTTCAAGATGATTATACTTGGGATGAATCCCCAGTGGTTGTTGACGACCATAATATTAGCTTACGTAAAAGCTCACTTTGTGCTACTAGTTTTGAAGCCATTTCTGAAGAGGATGAGGAAGATGAGTTGCTGGGTAACTCACATATGCTTAATATGGTTGAATTTCTTAACCTGAACTGAAGGGTAGAACCCCTAGGATAAAAAAAAAAGATTTTATAGCTACAAGTTTTGTTAATTTACTGTTTTCTTTTATTTATTGTTTAGTTTGTTTATTAGGGCTAGGATTCGTACATAGAGAGTTTTTTTTTAATAGATAAAGTGTCTTTTATGCGATATATTAAACTTGTAGACTTGATAGGTGGCTTTGAGGTGGCCCTGCGATAACCGCCCGGGCCGCCCTTGCGCTGCTGAACGGGTTTTACCTACCTACATTAGAGCTGCCCAGCGGGTTTTGCCTGCATGGAGCCGGGAAAAAAAAATTGTGGAGGTGATTACTCACCACCAATAAAGATGGCTGATAAGACAAAGAGAAGCGCCCTTGTAGCGCGTACCACTAAAGAGACTAATATTCAGATATCTTTAAATGTTGATGGTGGTCCGCTTGAGTTTAAACAGTCGATTTTTGAGTCAAAGTCGTATAATGTTGAAGAGCACAATAAATTATCTGTAAATGAGTCTCATCAATTGATTGAAGTTCATACTGGGATTGGATTTTTAGACCATATGATTAATGCTTTAGCTAAGCATGGTGGCTGGTCTATTATTGTTGAATGTATTGGAGATTTATATATTGATGATCATCATTCAACTGAAGATATTGGTATTGCACTTGGTGAAGCTTTCCATAAAGCTTTAGGGCACATTAAGGGCGTTAAAAGATTTGGTAGTGGATTTGCTCCATTAGATGAAGCATTATCAAGAGCTGTTATTGATTTATCAAATAGACCATTTTCAGTTATTGAACTTGGTTTAAAAAGAGAAAAAATTGGTGATTTAAGTTGCGAAATGATTCCTCATTTTATAGAAAGTTTTGCTGAAAGTGCCAGAGTTACTTTACATGTTGATTGTTTAAGAGGTTTTAATGATCATCACAGAAGTGAATCTGCTTTTAAAGCTTTAGCAATTGCTATTAAAGAAGCAATTTCATATACTGGTAATAATGATGTACCAAGTACAAAAGGTGTATTATTTTAAATATATATATATGTACATGTTTATTTAATTTATAAATAATTTAAAATATCAGTAATTGTTTTTGAAGATTGTTTATATTGTAATAAACCATTAGTTTTTAAAATATCAGAATCTTCAATACTTGATCTTTTAGAAATACCAACCGTTTTAAGATCAACACTACCATTAGATCTTAATGATGCTTGAGATACTGCACTTGGAATCATAATTTCTTTAAAATGTTTACCAGGAATTGACTTGGCAGCAGTAGTTTGCAGGGCCATATCAGCTTGATATCTAGTAACAAATCCTGCAACTCCATAACTATTACCATCATTAACTAATCTTCCAGGAACGACTTTATAATCATTGTAACCATTAACAGAATTACTTAAACGACCTCTTTGTAAATATGAAAGACCGCCAGTTCCTTTTATAACTTTATTTGATGATGATCTAAGAAATTTTTTATCGGGATTACCAACATCAATTCTTGCAATTTTATGCTGTTTAACTTTAACTGATAAAAATTGTAATGCTTCAAGGGCAAGATTACTACTATTAAATGAAGTAGTATTTAACTTATCAGGATAATTCTCTAATACAAATTGTTTAAATTCACCATTAACTTTACGTAAATCTTCCATTAAAGCCTTAATAACTCTTGGTGAAGTATTACTATCAACACCAAGTAATGTACTTAAACTCACTAAACGTTGACTAGAAGTTTCATCTTTAAAAAGTGGACTACCAGTTTTTGGAACAATAGCAATGCCTAATTCTTGAAATCTTCTCTTAATCCAGTAAAATCCTGAACTTGATTCAAATTCAGTAAATCCATTAAAACTATCCATATCATCAACAATTACATATCTTGACAGAATCTTCTTTGGTAAAGCCGCCTTTAAACCAAAATCCTGTCTATTTAAACTAGCTGAAGTGGTCTGAATCACCTGATGAGTAGGAATCTGTTTAGGAAGAAGAGCATCAAACTTGGCAGCCGGTCTTGCCACAGAGGCAAGCTTAGAACTCCCTATAAGCTTCGAAAACAGCATCACTAAGCGTTGACCAACTTTTTTTTTTTCCTCTGTTCTGTCGCCAGTTTTTTTCATCCAATATCTGGATCACGTGCTCGTGCAGGAGAATTCTCTTGAAATATTTTCCAGGGCGATGGGGCGGCGCCAGCGATGCGATGCACTATTCGAGGGTTGAAGGCGTTGGACACGACCAAGTTTATAAAGGGAGCATCTTTTGATAAGAATTTTAAGACTCAACAGCGAGTGAAAGCATGGGAACGTGCTGGACAAGATAAAGATACTTTTTTCCGGACCAAATATGCTCATGTACATGCTAAACAGAAGCAGCGTTCTTTTAAACCAAGAGAACGGACTATTGATGAACCATTTAAGGCTATTAAACCAGTAAAGATTAGAAATCCATTAACTGAGTTTATATTTGGTTCGAGTGCAGTTTTAGGAGTTCTTAAACTGAATAAACGTGTATCATGTGTCAAATTATATATGTCAAGTACTAATCCAAAGGATAAAGAATTTATTAAATTAGCTAATGAAAAGAGTATAAAAGTTGAAATGGTAGATAATCATAGATTAAATATTTTATCAAATTATAAACCACATAATGGAGTGGTTATTGAAGTAAAACCTTTAATGATTGAAACTATAACTAATTTAGGAAAAGCTTCAAATGGTCAATATGAATTAGATGAACAGATCTATGAAGTTGTACGTAAAAATGGTGAATATCCTTTAGGTATACTTGTTGATGAAGTTACTGATCCACATAATATGGGAGCTATTATAAGATCAGCTTATTATTTAGGAGCAGATTTTATGATTATTACATCTAAAAATTGTGCACCATTAAATGCAATTGTCGCTAAGACATCATCTGGTGCACTAGAATCAATGAAAATTTACTCAGTAGATATTCCAATGAATTTAATAAAGAAAAGTCAGCAAGAAGGTTGGAAATTTGTCAGTTCTGTTCTTAAATCACTGTCAAAAAGTATTGATCAAAGTGAATTACTGCTGATTCTTAATGAGAATCCTACGGTACTTATTGTCGGATCAGAAGGTCATGGTATTCGCAAAGGATTACTTGATTTAAGTGATTGTCATGTGGCATTACCAAGTAATACAAGTGATACTTCTATTGTTGATTCTTTAAACGTTAGTGTTGCAACTGCGTTATTATTAGATAGATTCTTATACTGTAAATAAATGAATAACCGTGTATATATTATATGTTTTTATAGTACGTAAGATCCCGTGCGCCCCGAAAATCACAATAGCGTTCATAGGTCGAGGGGTCAATAACAATTACACCCCAATCAAACCGCTATGTTTCTCAGCAGAAGTTTATTACTTCCTCTGAGAGCAGTTAGAGTAGCTACTATTGGGAGAAGTTTATTTAGGACCAATAATGTGGTTAGATTAAACACTACTGTGTTTGCGGCAAAGTTCCGTACCTCTACTAAGATTCATAAAGATCAAGATAAGCTGATGTTACCAAAATCTTTATCAGTACCACAATTAAATATTATTAGACAACTTTTATCTAAATTATGGCCTAAGGGTAATACAAATGCCAAAATTAGAGTAGTTATAGCTTTATCAATGTTAATTGCATCAAAACTTTTAAATGTTCAAGTACCATTCTTTTTTAAGACAATTATTGATTCTATGAATATTGATTGGGCAACAGAAATTGGTACAGTTAGTACAGTTGTTGGTGGATTAATTTTAGCTTATGGTGGAGCAAGATTTGGTGCTGTTGTATTTGGTGAATTACGTAATGCTGTTTTTGCAAGAGTTGCTCAAACCGCAATTAGAAAAATCGCTAATGATACATTTACTCATTTACTAAATCTTGATTTAAGTTTCCATTTATCAAAACAAACTGGTGGTTTAACAAGAGCTATTGATCGTGGTACTAAAGGTATATCTTATGTTTTAACTGCTTTAGTATTTCATATTTTACCAATTACTTTTGAAATTTCTATCGTGTGCGGTATCTTAACTTATAATTATGGGTTTCAATTTGCCACTTTGACAGTATTGACCATGTTGGCTTATTCTATTTTCACAATTAAAACCACTACTTGGAGAACTGGGTTCCGTAGAAGAGCTAACAAGGCTGATAACCAAGCCGCCAGTGTTGCATTAGACTCATTGATCAACTATGAAGCGGTAAAGTACTTTAACAACGAAGCTTATCAAGTGGCAAAGTATAATACCGCATTGACAAAATACCAGGACGCTCAAATCAAAGTAGCCACCTCGTTGGCGTTTTTAAACTCGGGACAAAACTTGATCTTCACCTCGGCATTAACGGCAATGATGTACTTGGCCTGTAATGGAGTTTCTGCTGGTTCTTTAACAGTTGGTGACTTGGTATTAATTAATCAATTAGTTTTCCAGTTATCCGTGCCTTTAAATTTCTTGGGATCGGTTTATAGAGAACTTAAACAGTCTTTATTGGATATGGAACTTTTATTCAAATTGAACAATAATGAGGTAAAGATTAAAAACTTACCAGGAGCCAAACCTTTGACACTTGATGGCCCAGCAGAGATTAAATTTGAAAATGTTAGTTTCAGTTACGTTCCTAGTAGAAAGATTTTGGATAATGTGTCATTTACCATCCCTGCTGGAGAGAAAGTAGCGGTGGTGGGACCAAGCGGCAGTGGTAAGTCTACTATTTTGAAGTTAATCTTCCGGTTTTACGAAGTTGACAGTGGACGTATCTTGATCAATGGACAAGATATTAAACATGTTACTATTGAATCTCTTAGAAGGGCAATCGGAGTTGTTCCTCAGGATACTCCATTGTTTAACGACAGTATTAAAGAGAATATTAGATATGGCCGTCTTGATGCCACTGACAAGGAAGTGGAAGAAATTATCGATAAAGTTAAACTTCATAATTTAATTGAGGATTCTCAAGAAGGATTAGATACTATTGTTGGTGAGCGTGGTATGATGATCTCTGGAGGTGAGAAGCAAAGATTAGCTATTGCTAGATTATTATTGAAAAGAGCACCAATTGCATTTTTCGATGAAGCCACTTCTGCTTTAGATACCCACACTGAACAATCACTTTTAAAAGAAATTAAAACAATTTTCCGTGACGGTAGCACTGGATTCAAAGATGTCACTAGTGTTTCCATTGCCCATAGATTAAGAACTATTGCTGATAGTGATAAGATTATTGTTTTAGAAAGAGGACAACTTAAAGAAGAAGGTACCCATTTCGAATTATTATCTAAAAATGTTTCAGTTTATAAAGAATTATGGAATATTCAAGAAAATTTGGATCTTGAAGAAGAATTATTGGAAAAGGAAAGATTGAGAATTGAAGCTAAAAAGGCAAAATTAAATCACTTATAAAATAAATCGATATTATAATCTTTTTTCACAAAGAAAAGATATTCTCTTTCTTTAATTTGCTGCTTTAAATTGTGCATACCTCTGCTAATTCTTAAATTTCCAGATATATCATCAGCTCTACCTGTACTTAATGGTTTAATATTAATAGTGAAATGAGATTTATGATGCAAAAATGAAAGGAACTTGGTCAATTTATACTCAATTGAATTAATATTCAATGATTCAAAATCAATTAGTGGCATATCAATTGATGATACAATGATTACTCCTTTAGCCATCAATTGAACTTTTCGTTGGAATTTAATCACTTCTAAAGGAGTCAAATCACTTGAACTTAATAAATATTCTAACCCATCAAAAATTACAATTGGCTCTTTAATACTTTGTAGCTTTGTCAATATCGTATCCAAATGAGTCGGCTCATCAAAGCAATTAATAAATGTAAACAGACTTGGGAACTCAGTACCAGTCATTTTCTTATAATAATAAGTATAATATTCTAAACTATTATTAAATGAAACATAAACCACTTTATCACTTGAAGATCTAGCGTATGAGTTAAGTCTGCACTTGCCTGTAGATAATTCTTGAATTAAGCCATTTATCAACCACAATGGAGATGTCCCTTCAACGTATGTTAATAATCCTAAAAAGGAAACTTTACTATTTAAAAGTTCTTCTGAAAATAAACTCTTGTCATTAAATAATGTTAAATCCTGACGTTGACGTGACATGGTCGTGTTCGGGGCAAAGATCGAATTCCGCCAATTTTATTTTTTTTTTGCATTTATCGTTTTATTTTTAAAAGTAAAAAAAAATTGATCATTTATAGGGTGCGATACCCTGCAAATACAAAATTAATTCCTAAAATAGTATATATTTATCACAGTTGCGCACTTTTTTTCCATTCTGGCACACCACTACAAACCGGTCCAAAATTTGGTTTCGACCACAGTGAATTCAATGGGTTTTAAAGTATCAACGCTGCTAGTACCTATATAAACTTTATAAATCCCTGATTTTTGACACCACATATCCATATATTCATCAAAATAAGAAACTGAATCTTTTAAGCATAGATTGCACTCAACAGTCTTAGTCTCATTTGGTGACAATTGGACTTTGGCAAACTCTTTAAGCTCCTTGATTGGCATATCCACTTCAGAATCCGGTTTAGAAATATAGACCTGAATCACTTCCTTACCAGCGACCGTTCCAATGTTTTTCACCGCTACTGATACTTTAATAGAATCATTAGTAATAGAAACTTGACCATCAGAAAGCTTAAATTTGGTGTATGATAAACCATATCCAAAGGGGAATAATGGTTGCTTATCAAGCTTTTCATAATATTTGTATCCAACAAAAACGTCTTCACCATATAGGACTCTGCCACTTTGAGTCTTGAAATTCAAGTACGCTGGATTATCTTGAAATTTTTTGGGGAATGTAAGGGACAATTTACCACTAGGAACAATGTCACCATACAAGACATCAGCGATAGCATTACCAAGTTCATTACCCCCAAACCATGCTTGCATTATAGCAGGACATGAGTCGATCCAAGGAAATTCACATGGGGTTCCCGATTGATTAATCACAATGGTTTTCTCTCCACATTCTTCTAAAATTGCCAGCACAAGATCATTGGTTCTTCCTGGTAAAGATATATCGTCACGATCAAACCCTTCGGATTCCCACTCACCGTTGGTACCAATGCAAAGTATCACTTTATCAGCGGCCTTGGCTACCTCTACTGAGTCAATAATCTCTTGGTCGGCATCGATTACCTTGGCACATCCACATCTAAGAGAACCACCGATACCAAAGCTCACAACATCACTTTTCTGTACCAATTGTGTTAAGGCACTACCAAACTCTCCGTGACATTTATACTCTATGCCCTTTTCCAAGAATATCGTCCCCTTTTCCTCTACGGTCCCGGCACCATAGAATGATGTACCCTTCCGTTGTTTGGTCTTGTTATCAACAACCAAAGTATCATTAATAAATAATTGTGCAGTTCCATTTACCGTGACACCAAATTCATATTCCCCAGTCTCATCGGGGATAAATATCCCCTCAAAATCTGAATAATAAGTGTCCAATTTCGCAGGTGTTGGGTTCCAGTCATGAAACATGGCCTGCGCCTCTTCAGAATTTATAACCAAGTCCTTCAGTTTGTCTTGAGGATCTTTGATGGCTTCACGGTTTCTGGTGCCTGGAGGAGTCTCATAGAATTTGTACCTAAACCCCTTGTCACCAGTGTCGGGGTTGATAATTTGTTCCCCCAATGGTGGTAAATAAATATGAGCATACGCTCCCACACTGTACAGAATACTTTTCGCCTTGGCTGATATGCCTTCAAATGGAGTAACCTTATAATAAGGTCTCAAAGAGGCAGATCCACCTCCGGAGTAAGCGGCATACTTGGCATTCGGACCAATCACTGCTACGGTTTCCAGCTTTTTCAATGGGAGAATATCACTTTCATTCTTCAACAAGACGATAGAGTCCGCTGCAAGGGTTCTTAAGAATTTGGCGGTTTCTGGAGTGTTATTGGATTCATCCTCTTGAGCATCCTCCGGTATTCCAGTCTCCGTTGCACGTTTAACAAGTTTCAAGACATTTGCTGCACATGCATCAATATCTCTAATATGGATTTCCTTTTTTTCAACTTGATGCTTGAGGATATCAGTTTTTCTGATAATTGGAGGACCAGGCATCTCCAAATCCAATCCTGCCTTGACCGATCCACAGCTATCATAAACTCCATACCAATCAGACATTACAAGTCCCTGGAACCCCCACTCTTTTCTCAAAATACCATTGATTAACTTCTCAGACTGCGAAACATGCTCTCCGTTCACCTTGTTATATGCAGTCATATAGGCAAATGGTGAGGAAAGTTTTTGCACTAATCTGAACGGCTCTAAATAGACCTCTCTCAACGCCCGTTCGGTCACCATGGAATTTGAGGACAGTCGTTGGTGTTCCAAATCATTGCAAACATAATGCTTGGCAGTTGCCATGATATTCTTACTTTGAATACCATTAATAACATTAGCAGCAATTAATCCTGACAAATATGCATCTTCAGAATATGACTCAAACCCTCGGCCTCCGTTGGGGCCTCTTGGAATGTTGATGGTCGGTCCAAGAATAACTGGCGATCCTTTAGCATAGGCCTCCACAGCTTGTAGTTCACCAGCTTTCCTCGCCAAATCTTTATCAAAAGTTGATGCCAATGCGGTACCATTGGGAAATACGGCACCTTTCCAGCCATTGAATAATTTCGTTCCTCTAGTACCATTTGGACCATCGGTCAATCTAACACTTGGGATATTCAATCTCTCAATTGCATTTGTATGCCAGAAATCTCTACCCCCCAATAGTAATATCTTCTCATTGAGTGTTAATTTCAGCAAAAGCTGTTCAATATCCATTTCTCCCATGGTTTTATTTGCTTAGCTGCCCTCCTATTTATACTAAGAATCGGAGTCGGTTTTCCTATCTTCTCGCATATGCAGCAAGGACAGGTGCATATAACCCACCTTGTTGATCCCGTTTTGGTCCGAAGACTGACATACAGCGATAAAACTACACAATGCAAAAACGCAGAATTTAATTTAAGATTTTTGTTCAATCTTCTCTTCAGTAACGATAATACCATTACTGAACTCTTGACCTTTGTAGTATGGTACTTTCTCATGGAATTGCTCCCATTGCTCCGGTGTTATACTATCAAATGGCACAATCTGTAATTGATGTGCTTCTTTCTCGGTCCAAGTATGGAAATAATCAGCATCGTCAACCGTTCCAGCCTCAGATAGGGGCCAGATCTTGCATAAAATGTAATAAGTGATCATAGATAGCGGGAAACTGAAAAACAAATTGGCTTGGAAGTATTTGAACATACCATCGGCGACGTGCGTGGTTGGTGTAATGTTTTTCACCATCCCTGGCAATGATAACGAAAACCCAAGAGCCCAAGAAAAAATTGCTCTGAAATTAACCCCCATTGTGAAATAGTATGTCCCGTCAGGTCTTCCGTGATATAAATCAACCAATTGAATCTTGCGGTGTCTGACCAACCAGAAATCACAAATCATTACCGCAATTAATGGATTCATAAAAACTGTGAATGATCCCATCACTGAAAGGAAGGTAGAAGAAGTGTTGTAAAATGTCCATGGACATACTGCCCATGATAACAAAGAAATAATAATTGAGCCTCTAAAAATATTGATGTATTTTGGAAGACAACCAGCTAAATCCATACCACCAGGAATGCCGTTTTCTACCACAGAGTTCACAATTTGAGCTATAGTGTAACCAAAGGAAGCAAAAAAAGCGGCAGCTCTAGAATTAGAGTTATAATCAGTATCTAACCATAATTGTACCACGTAAATTGGGTTCCAATATTCTTCACCATAAACCTTCTTCAAGCAAGAAGTGGTAATTATACCAATAATTGGTACTAATGAAGAAAAAAACCATAATCCAAAAAAGTTTCCTAAAAGTGGATCTGTTTTGTTTTTGGCAAATCTTGTAAAATCAGATTGGTTAGCGATACCAGTGACAATCCCACCAAATGTGCTGCACATACCATAGAGCCATACCCAAGCCAAATCTGAACCATGTACCAGTGTTGTATTATGAACAAGGGGGCCAATACTCCCAGCAGTAACTCTTGCCCAAATGACGACCGCCAACATAACAAAGAAGTTGTAAATTGCCGAGGCAGCTACTGGAATGGCAACATTCTCTGGCTTAATAGCAAGTAATACCATACAAAGTAGTTGATACAATAAGAAACTCACAAAATCTTTAGTGGTCATATTGACCCCTTCTGGAAATGTATTCTTCATATGATGAAACGTTGGGAAGATTGCAGATAAGATAGCTCCCAAGCAAAGACCACCCATCCATGCATTGCTTCCGTACCAAACTATTCCCAATAAAACTCTCAACAAAATACCAAGTGCTGAACCATAAATTCCGAAGACTTGTCTCTGGGCTACTGTGTAACCGTAATGGAATTTTGCACCTGGCCATGCGTTAAGAGAAGCAGCAACTACGGTAAAAACTTTCCCGATTAATAAAATACCAACAGTTGAAGGAATAGAAAGTCCCAAGGAAACCAAACTGGACCCGCCGCTGTAAGAAGCTGCAGTGAAATTACCAGTGTTCCAGAATCCAAGGAAAGTCCATTTATTCCAAGTCCGTCTAGATTGCTCCATTGGGGCGATATCTCGATTAATCCATCTTGTTGATTTAGAGATATCATCCTCTGTTCCCTTGACTTCGAGCTTCTCAAGAATTTCTTTAATCATCTTGTTTAGCTATTTTATTAAGATACATCCTGGCATTAATAGTGAAGTTTATCGTTATGGACTTATCAGTTACCCACCAAGATAAAAACAAACGAGAAATATAGTACCCACCAAGATTAGATCAATCCAGTAAAGATCCTATCTATTGTCTAAAGATGTTTAGAACTTGCTTAGAGGAAGCATGTTGGGATTCAAATTAGCCCTAAGAATTTGTATTAAAAAACATAATATATTTTAAAATTCTAATATCTGATTGATAAGATTATATTCTTGTGAAGATTTTTTAAACTCCGACCGTTTTGGCAAAACATTCTTTATTATTGTGATAGATAGATAACTGTTCTGTTAGCGCTGCATGATCTTGCGTGGCTAGATTATGCATGCCATCTCGGAGTTTTTGAGATTATGCGGCTGAGTGTTTATTGAATAGATAAGAAACCGACATACTTTTTGGGCGTGGCTTTTTAGACTAGGCATATTGTTTAAAATACCCCTTTTATTGAACAACACACCGTGTAGTTTCTGTAGCGGAAAAAATATCTTCCGAACACACGGCTGAACGCAGTTGCCAAGACAATATAGGCATACATATTCATAGATTAAATAATCATAATTATAATTGAATATCAATAGATAGCAAGTGTGAAATTTAATTTATTGTAATATCCTTAGTGCTGTTCATTCTGTAAAAAGATCGACCCCAACTGCATACTGAGTATAAGCTGTATTAAGTAATTACTTATCTTGAGAAAATAAGATACGCAGCGCTCAAGTTCAAAACGATAATAGATAATGATTTAAAGGTACCGTCACTTTTCTGGGAAACTTACAAGAGGTAGAACACTATGTTGTACTGAAAAAGCTGAAATTGTTATATTTATGAATCCATATATTATATGAAAGTACTCGTACTGGAAAATTTAAGCCAGCAATATGCTGGCCCCTTTAGTATATTGGCTAATTTGAAGCTGCATTTAGGATATGCGAGGTCATGGGAGAGTGAGGGTAGGCACAGCAACCCAATGTGATTGCCATTAGAGAACCACAATAGTCAGATATGATGTGCTTTGCTCTGCATCTCGGAGAGACGCAGATGAGTTACTCATAATGATTACAATAAGTAGAGCTGAAGTATGATATTCTTACTTCGATAATCACACACATATCCGTAGTTATTGATACTATATAACCTTTCTATAGTTCAGTGATTCAATTGTACTTGTATTATTTCTTCCGCTCCATCTTTTCCAGTGCAGAGATCAAATGAGGACTGATACGCATGAAACAAGTATTTTCTGACCACAAACAATAGGTAATAGTAACATTTGATGAGTATGTGAGACATAGCTTTATAGACAAAGTTGCCAGATTTATATAGATCATCCAGAATAATCTTAATCATATTTTGTTACTTTAAACAGAAACATAATATTGATCTTAAGTCGTTGAGCACACCAACGAAAAACATTAAGTTTAAGAAATTTGTTACAATATCAGCACTCATTATTAATATTCTGTACTGCGATAGAAGAGGAAGAAAAGTACAAATAAAAAAAAATAGGATCTAGGGTGACATATTTTTACATAGTATATGGGGTGTAATGATGGAAACAGAGGAGCATTCAACCATCGGGCTAAGTCAAGTCAAATTTGAATTACTTGTTAAAGATCTGTAGGAGATGTTATCTTGTTGAATATCATTGTTTCTATGGAACAAACAATGCCGTAATCGTTTCCAGAGACCCAAAAAATGACTATATTGAAGATATTCAGCCATAGTCTTATTTATTGTCTTTAGAATAATATGGGTCACCGATCAGTAATTATAGCAGTGACTCGCATATCCCTTGTGCTTGGCTGATTTGATATGATTCGGTGTTGGGTTTGCTCTGCTTTGGGTGAAGAATTGTTAGGGGAGTTAGACAAATGATTACAGTAAGTTGAGTTGTAGTTTCGTATTGGTCCTATGTTAGTACACAGATAGTTGATTGTTCGTTGTCTTTCTAGTCTGTGACTTTATCATCTATTTATACAGTTATTTTATTACGCCGTTTACCACACATTAGAATAGTAGAACGGTAGTGGGATCACTTGTGATATCGTTACGGCCTCTCTGCATAACATGCATAGAGTACTGTTCCAACATATAGTATCAATAATGAGTAATTTAACATATTTACAAAATTGTTCAAAACTCAAAAAATTTGTTTGTAATCCAATGTCATCAAAAGTTAGAGAAAGTAGTCCAATTATATGCTGGTCTTTTCCTGAAAGAAATATAGTAGTGTAGAATTTCTTAGTACAAACCTCTTGCATGCCTTCGACCCTTCTCATTAAGAGCAATTCCATGATATTGAAATCACTCAATGCTTTCCTTTGCAATTTAAGGGGACAATTTCTAACAATAGCAGCCATTAAAATGGATTTTGGGAGTTATTTGATGCAATATATGTAAGAAGAGAGCAAGTAAGGAAATTCAGAGCGATTTAAGAAAGTTATCCATGGGACATTATTATGATTATGCAGAATATTGTGATGACCTGATATTGTGTGTTAACATATTATACCTATATTTTATGTCATTTGGAGATTATGTAAGATCATTATGAATGATTAGGGTAGCAACTTCACATAAAAGAGTGGGTCATAAATCTGAACTAATATTCAATAGAATTAGATGTAATTTCACTGATACTGTTATTTGCTTACCAAATTTGATGTTCTATGTGAACTAGATTAAATTTAAAAGTCCTG